>JAJJWW010017684.1:0-100923 GCA_023531295.1 Papaver armeniacum | reverse complement strand
AGGTAATTGTGTTAGAGATAAAGACGAAGGGTAAAACAAGAAAAAACATATAAAAGATTTGTTTGTTTTATAACCATATAAAATTATGAATTTCATGCAATTTTCTTAATCTAAGAGAATTGTCTCTCTCCGCCTATATATATATATATATGGGATGGAGGGAGTACTCACTAAGGATACAATCTTCGAAACATCTTGAAGTTGATGTAGAACTATCCATCATAATTAGAAGCTTTTACCCAACAGAGAATATAACTGCAATATCCAACAATTGTATAATATCTGCCTACGAAGTAATATATTCATATTCGCAAACTTAGAGATCAAGGCCACTGTAAAAACCTAAAATCTTTTATACCTAGTCTAAAGCTATATGCCCTAAAACCTTGGTTTAGATCCTTTAAATCACCCAAATAAGTAAAGTAAAACAAAGGAGCATATAATTAAGAGGAAACCTAAGATCAAATTTAGTCAAATCTGAGCTCAAATTTGGTCCCAACACGAACCAACTTATAAGGGGAGGCCACTAGGGAGTCTTTTTTCTTTAAGTAATTGATAACTCAAAGAATATGATTTTTACTATACATTGTTAATCTGGTGTCTATTTTTTTTTTCCGTAGGAGTTCCTTCTCAGAGACGGGAGTAGACGATAAGAAGTGTCAACTTCAGCAAGGTGGGAGTTCTTCGGTGGGGGAGAAGGTGGACCCATTTTCTCTTGTTGCTGAAGAACTCTCTCTTATTAGTAACCGGTTACGAGAGATGGTAGTTTCTGAGGTCCCTAAGCTTGCCTCAGCTGCAGAATACTTCTTTCAGATTGGGGTTGAGGGAAAGAGGTTTCGTCCCACAGTTCTGTTGTTGATGGCATCAGCACTAAATGTGTCACTCTCTGGGTCCATGTCTGGTGCTGTCACGAAATATGACATCCGTACAAGATATCATCGTATTGCTGAAGCCACCGAGATGATCCATGTGGCAAGTCTTCTTCACGATGATGTGTTAGATGATGCTGAAACAAGGCGTGGTGTTCGTTCCCTTAATTTTTTGGTGGGTAATAAGTTGTCTGTGTTAGCAGGAGATTTTTTGCTTTCTCGAGCTTGGGTGGCCCTTACTACTCTAAAAAACACTGAGATCGGTGTATTATTTTCAATGGTGGTGGAGCATCTTGTAACAGGTGAAATAATGCAAATGAAAAGTACCTCAGAACAACAGTGTAGCATGGATGAATATATGCGAAAGACATACTACAAGACTGCATCGTTGATTGCAAATAGCTGCAAATCAGTCGCTATTCTGGCCACAGGCCAGGAAAATCAAGTTGCAATGCTGGCTTATGATTATGGAAGAAATCTTGGGTTGGCGTATCAGCTGATTGATGATGTTCTTGATTTCACAGGGACCTCGGCTTCACTTGGGAAGGGTTCTCTCTCGGACATCCGTCATGGGATTATAACAGCTCCAATATTGTTTGCCATTGAGGAATTCCCACAATTACAAGAAGTTGTCAATCGAGGTTTTGATGACCCTAAAGATGTTGATCTTTCTCTTGAATACCTTGGGAAGAGTCGAGGAATACAAAGGGCTATTGAGCTAGCAAAAGAACATGCCAACCTGGCAGCTTCAGCTATCAATTCTCTGCCTCAGAGTGGTGATGAAGACGTCATCATATCGAGACAGGCACTTGTGGACCTCACTCATATAGTCATCACAAGAACAAAGTAGAGGGGCACCCTTGAGTTATCCTTGTTTGTTGTCTTTTTTACTGTACTATTAGTGGCAGTAATTGATCCTTGCTTTTTCTTCATTGCTTACTTCGGCTTTCTAATTTCCTACAAATGTATTAGTAATGCAACCGATAAAAAATAAAAATAAATAAATAAATGACAGTTTGTTCAGACTTCACAGTGCTTCTAAGAATACCAGTTATGAACGGTGATAATTATTTAAACTTTGATTTCCTGAATATAAATAATACTAACTACTCGTAATTAAAAAAAAATATCCGGAAGAAAAGGCTATATTGAGAAGAAAAACTCATGCAAGAGCAAAAAAAACTCGTGCAAGTGTTTGTACCCAAAACTACTTTTAGGCACTAAACACGATTGATTGGTGTTGATGATGAAAAGTTAATGATGAAAAGTTAGGATTACAAAACATATAAAAAAGATAAATAGAGGAGACAAGAATTTAACGTGGTTCGGCGAGTTGTGCCTACATCCACAGAGGAATGGAGAGGTACTTTATTGATGTATTTGATACAAGGGTTTTTCTCCGGGTTAGCTAACCTTTTCTTGGACCAATCTTTGAAGATCGTATTGCATGTGAAGTACTACATGTGAAGAGTTGTACCAAGGTTTTATCCCACTAGGTTTTTCCTTGTCAAAGTTTTAATGAGGCAATTGATTTCGGAACAAGTCATCAATGAGAGGATGACATTTGAAAAACTATATTCGAAGCAATACATGTGAAGCACTGCATATGATGTTCTACTGGAACGCATAAGGGGGAGTGTTGTAGGGCTTGTATCCCATGGATGTGCGGCCCAATATAGTGTCTTGGGTCTTCTTCCTACTTGTAAGGGGTGAGCATGGGCCGATATGGACCGGTTTTCACCTCAATCAAAACTGTATCTTGATTTCTAGTATACTAAAGTCAAGTCTCAGACTAAAATTAAAATATGGTAGTAGATTATAAGACATCACTGAATTCATTTTACACATCTTACTATTTGACTACATGTACACTGCGGTTGATGTAGACAAGTCAGTCAGAACTTGTAAATATTAGTAAGTCTTCACTCCAGAACTTGAATTAGCCAGAAACAAAAAGCTACTTCCTCTTGTTTTTGCTGCCAAATGATAAAGCGAAATAAAACAGAATTCTGTAGATAACACCAAAAGCGAAAGTGATCCACAAGCAACTCCATTTGTTTAAATCTGTTGCATCCAGCTTTCTTATTATATCCAACCCAGTCACTGCACAGGACTTAGTGGGTTCAGCACCAATTTTAGCAACACACAAATTTGGCTTGTCGAATTCGTTCAACACGAGGGCTTGGAACGGATATTTCATTGGAGAAATATAATGGAACCAGATCCAGTATGGTGGAATTCTATCTCTATTCATATAGAAACCACTGTATAATAGGAATAAACCAACGAGAGTCATAGCAACAGTGTAACCCACTACAACTTGGAAAAACAATCCAGAGATCAAACATATTAGAGAATTAGCTGCCCAACTTGACGCGAATATTGCCAGGAAATAGAAAACGAAACTAAGAAATCCACCATCTAGACTTACTGCAGGGAAAATTATTGATGCTAATACAAGTGATAACAAGAGTAATGTTGGTATAACTATAATCGAGTGGTATAGAATGTAAGATGAACGACGATACGCGTTATAAGCTGTTTCCCTCATAAAAATGTACCTTTCTTGGACGAAAACTCCAAGCCAATCTGTGCATCCAAAGAAGATAGTGGTCACTATAAAAACGAAGAATCCAATTCGTTCAACAATACCTCTTTCTGTTTCATCAGGGTGCCAAAACGTACTAGCTAAAATAGAACCTGAAGCAACCGCACCAGCCACTCGGACTAAGATTATTTCAGGTGAGCGCCTTGAGTTTATTAATGATCGTTTCAGCAGCACAATTATTTCAACCCAAAATGAATTAGCAAATCTTGTACTTGTCCATGTCCGGCCTCTGCCGTTAACACGACTATTATATATGGATTCTTTGGAATGCTTTGGGTTGTAATGGTGATTCCTTATTGTCTGCCATGATTTGTTGAATTCAACGATACTTTTAGTGCCGCCAGGTAACCCTTCGAGGTTGCGATACAAATCAAGCATGAATTCGGTGGTTTCACCATTTTCTGTGATGGGATGACCAAACTCCGACAAGAAAACTGAGAGGTCTGTTGGCGTGCCATAGTAGACGCTTTCTCCCTGTGAGAGGAAGATCAAATGGTCAAATAGGCCAACAACTCTGGAACTAGGTTGGTGAACCGACATAATAACTATTCTCCCTCTCCGAGCAATTTGTTGCAGGATTTTCGCCACCATGAAAGCACTCGATGAATCGAGTCCAGACGTTGGCTCGTCGAGAAACAATAGAATTGGATCATGAATAATACCCACTCCAATTGAAACCCGTCGTCGTTCACCTCCGGATATGCCTCTATGACCTTCGTCTCCTATGAAGGTCTTTGCAGCATCACGTAACCCAAGTTCATCGATTACAGTTTGAACTCTTGCCATCTTCTCTGATCTGGAGAACGAGCGAGGCAATCTAAACTCAGCTGAGAACAAGAGTGTCTCTTCTACTGTTAACATAGGGAACAGCAAATCGTCTTGCATGACATAAGCCGACATCGATTTAAGTACCCCCGACTCTAGAGTTTCTCCATTCAATGTTACGGATCCTCTCAAGCTCTTCTTAGATATCTTATTTGCAAGTGCATCGATCAAAGTAGTCTTTCCAGAACCACTAGGGCCAAGAATAGCAAAAATCTCACCTTCTCTAGCTTCACCCGAGATATCATTCAACAACACTTTTTTCTTGGGCAGTGTATCTATTGATTTGGTACCCTTCCAGCAAAGCATACGACGGATTCTCATTTCCTTACGAATGTTAATGCTGTAGGTTAGATTGTTGAACTGGAGAACAAACGGAGTAGATATCGTCTTGGTTTGTTGTTCAAGATCCTCATTGTGAGACATTGAAATCTCTTGCAACGCAATCTCCTGTTGAAAATTTAGATCAGTAACCATATTTGCACCCATAAACGTATAGAAGTATAATGCAATTTTGAAAGCTAGAAAACTACATTTATTCTTCCTTTTAGGAACAATGTAATATTCGAACCAACAAGCTCCAAACTACTACCTTCCATCTCCTAGAAAAATAAATTTATTTAATTTAGAAAAAAAAAAAAAAAAATTGTTTCCCTGACTACCTTACGTGAAATGTGGATCCAACTGCGTGGATCAGAACCTCGTGAATGCTGAAAATTAATTACCCATCATACACGGAAAAATATGGGCAACAAAAAGAGGAGTTGGATTCTGAGAAAATTAATTACCCATCGTACGTGAATGGTAAACTAGTGCTTCGCCACACCTTGGCACAGGGTCAAGTTCATCATCCCAAGAGAATTAAATAGATGGGATATCATAAAGGTTGTGGTGACTTCCTTTGAATGTCCGAGAAGCCAGTTGTTTCGCCATTATGTCCTTCAAAAGCTTGTGGATAGATTAGTTATTTTACTGCAAACATCCAATAGAATGGGTTCTTGAATTGATAATCCAATAGAATAGAATGGGTTCTTGAATCTAACAAAAACATTAACATCAATTAAGTTCATTTCCTGAACTTTCCAAATGCACCATTGAGCTAAGATTGGTATGTTCCTCCCAGAAAAATCCATCCAAATGTCTTTATATATCTGTTATGATCTTGCATGCTTGACTGCTTTTCCTGAACGTCGGCAGACACCGGAGTAGTAAATATTAGCAGCAGTAGCTAGGTTACAATATTTGCTCTTCCAATCCCTGAGATGTCATAAAACAAAAATTGGTACATGTGAGTCTGGTAATGAACAAATTTCAGTAATCAGACTATACCTTAGTCGGTCAACACTGTTATTATCATAAATGGATGCTAAAGTAACTAGAACTGATAGTTGATTAGCCTTTCATGCTGACTTCCATCTGTGGGAATCCAACCAACACCTCGGGGCAGAAGGCCACGTGCTTTACCAGTTGAGCTAAGATGTCACATGATCCAATTTATATATCAAACCTCATGTGTTTTCTGGTATAACCAAATTAACCAATATACTAATCCCTCCAATTCTGGAAAAGTGATACTATCAATTGTTCAATAACAACCAATATAAGATCAGAGAGGTGACCTCTTATATATGTTTTTAACGGAAAATAGAGAATGGTACAAAATAAGTTGGTAATGAATTATTCATTCTATACTCACGTTTTCATGGGAAGTTCACAGCGCACTTACATTCTCTAGGGTTTATACTCGCTTTAGTACTACGGTGAGTAGTTAGCCAAATTTCTCTAGAATCTAGCAATTGGCAACCACTATGGGAGCAAAGTTTGCTACATTGTCGCTGTTAGGTAAAAGCCATGGCCTGCGGGAAGTACACATCTGTAATGCTAAACCACTGCTTAGCTCACGGAAACCCAGTTTCCGCCACTGCCGAAGACCTAGCTAGTTTCCGCCCGATATTACTGTATTGTTTTTGACCTTTTACATCTTTAACCACATGTTCCCAATCAAATCTAAATCCAACCACACGATTCAGTTTTGGTGGAGACTCAGTTTCTGCCTAACTTATTTATACGCGGGTTTCCGCCTCCAGTTAGCCAAGAGCCATAGTGCTGCATTCATTCGTTTTCCTCTCTCACCTGCTTCCAAAGCTGAAGCGGCAGCTTTTGAAGGTCTTAATCTCTCACAACCCTAACTTTAATTACTCGAGTCTTTATGATAAATATTTTCTTTGTTTTTATGTTTGATTTTGGTAATCTCATGGAATATACGCGCGTAATTAGGTTGCTATGCGAATGGAATTGAAAAGAAATATGGAAGATGAAGAATCCACCGATACAGAAGAAATTGATGATTCTCAGGTTTCTGCACATATTCGTGGTATCCTATCAAGAGTTCCGCAGGTAATTAAGCATTTTATACGATTTGTTGTTGATTTTTTTTCTCATGTTTGTTATAATTTATAGGGTTTGAAATATATACCCGTTTTTTTTTTTTTTTTCATGCTTAGACTAAGTGCATTTCCTTGGAGTAGGTATGAGTTGGTCGGGAAATTGAGCCAGTCCGGATATCTATTCCCCGATGACGTCGCGTTGCTTGTGGTAATATGCATAATTTATGCGTTTTCTTTTTCTTCCAGTTAGATATTAGTCGTTTGTAAACGTTTATGTCTGGACATATTATATATTCTGCAGACGATTTTAAAGGGTTTATCTGGAGCAGTTGCGTGTATTGATACTGTTCGTCATGAAACTCTTATGAAAGCTGTAAGTTCGTTCGTGTGTGTTTGATGTTATCTAGTATCTTGAAAGGAAATGGAATATGTCTTGCTGTTTGCATCATGTAATTTTCTCGTGTTTCAGATTTTCGGGATGAGTTTGTGGAACTATAATCCAGATGTTATGGATGCCTTGGTGGAATTGATTATACGATTGGTATTTATTTTTGAACTTGTGTATTTAATTTCCTTCCCCCACGGCTATTCCCTTATTTGGTTGCTTGAAGATTGTTTCTGATTAATGTCACAGGCTACCAGCGGATATCTCTACTCGTGCTTGGACATGCTTGTTACCAATTTTATGCCGCACAAGTCATTCTTAAACGAGCTGAATATACCTCGTGTCATTGTAAAAAAAGGAACAAGTGCTTAATCGTGTGCATTCAGCATTGATAAACATCACCAATCTGATGCCTCTTGCACCTCTGAGATTATTCCCCATACTTGAACAGTGGATGCCTCATATTTCCGTTAAGGAAGATGTGAGTATTTGATTTTCCTGATTTGAAAGTTCTTTCTTTTCGACTTTTGTCATTGTAAGACGTGTGAGTTTGCAGTTTTACTGTTTCCATATACACTCACATTGTCAACTGGCTTAACAGTTCTGCTTCTTTTGGATTATATGGTACAGTTCTCATACTGCCAATATATATATATACAGTATGTATGTCCACAGTAATACTAAATCGTTACACAATTGTTATGGCTGATCAGAGGATATATTGATTTTCTATTTTGAAGGTGATGGCGATATATGTGGAGAACATGTTAAGGCTCGAGAGTGGCCCAATTGGAGAATTTTTTGAAAGCTCGGTGCTACCGGTGGTGGTGGATAGGCTTGTAGATTTAGATGTAAGTATCTTGAAGAGTTGAAGTAACATCTCTCTATCTCACTAACGCACACACAAAGGTATTAGCGTAGTTAACTGCTAGTTTGTTCTTGTACCTTCTCAGGTGGAAATAGAATGGAAACATATAGAACTACTAGAGAATATGGAGGAAGACATTTTGGATGATGTTTATGGGGTAATTAAGCTGTTCTTATTTTGTATATTTCAAAGGGAAAATTATTATGCAGAAATGATACTATCATGATTGTGCTTGTGCTTTCCCTATTAATGTCGGAACAGACGACTACTTTGTAGGTTGCGACTCAGCATGCAAATTCTTTTGCTGCAAAGCTGGATAGATTGATGGTACTCATATGTCAATATCTCAAATCTTGCGCTGAAAATGGCCGTTTGTTTGAGGTGATGTACCGTACCCGTTTTTTTTTATTGATTTCAACTTGCAATACATAAGTTTTGAGGGATATAGTTTTTTTTTTTTGCTAGCGAACAACATAGGTATTAATGTAACATTGTAACTTCTATAGTTCTCTTATGTTGATCCATTTAAATGTTTAGGTGTTCGAGACACTTCTCAAGTCCTTTTATGTTTCTGTTCTAAAAACCCATAGGCCGATATCTGCCCAGGTAATTCCTCTCATTTATTATTTCTGTAATAATTCATGAAAAATTCTTGTTAATTATCATCTGTAAATGTAACTTGATTTTCCTTTCTTTGCAGTTTTTTATGTTCTATGCTTGCTCATTAGATCCCAAAAAGTGCGGTTTGAGCTTTGTAATTATGCTTGCAGATCAGTTTCTAGACAATACTGGAATTGCACTAACCAGGTAACCTGAGAAAATGCTTTTTGACCTAGTTGTCTAAAGTTTTTCTTACAATCTTTTAGTTTCCAATCTGATTTCAACATCTTAAATCAAATCTTGAAACAACTTTTACCGGTAAATATTGTCGGAAATACACAAAACTGTGACTGAAATTTGCATTTCTTCCAAAAGTGTCTTTTTGTTTCTGTATGCAAATCCTCACTGTATTTTGTAACTGTTTGGATTGTTTTTTTTTTTTTTTGATCGGCAAATGTAACTGTTTGGATTGTAGGATGAGTTCAGTTGCTTATCTAGCTAGTTATTTGGCTCGGGCTAAATTTCTTGAGGCGGGTATCATCGCTAACACATTAGAAAGGTGAGTAGTCTCAGCTTTGTTCTGTGAGGTCTTGGAATTTATAGGTTCGAAAGTCAGATCTCTATTATTTCCACTAAATTGATATCACGATTTTTAGTATATTTGACAGGTTTTTATTTTCCCACTTTTACATTCAGGCTAGTAAAGTGGTGCGTTGAATACTGTCGGTTAGTTGATGCTGAACAGAAAACCTTAAATCCGGAAGCCCATACACTTTTTTATTCAGGATGCCAGGTAAATTGATCTGCTTCTTCTCCAGTTCAAGGTGGTAAACATGATTTGAGTATCCATGAACAGTAATTTTGGGAAGGATTCTGAACAAGTTTTTCCTTGAATGCTTCTCTAGAATAATCATTTTTAGTAAAGAGTTTTTAATGATTGTTGCATTTAGTTCAAGGCTCTTTACTTCTAATTAAAAAAAAAAAAAAGTGATATACATGATTGTGTTCTACATGATTTTTTCAGAAGGATTCTGAACAAGCTGTGATTTAAATACTAGGCTAAAATGATAAAGTGATAGTATCTGTTTTTACAAAAGGATGGAGTATTTTTCTCCCAAAAGCTAATCCGTTTTTGGTTAAGGGTTTTTTTTTTTTTTTTTTGTATGTAGAATTTTCCTTATTATTTGTTTTTGGATTTCATCTCTATAGGTCATAATGTACGTGCTCTGCTACCACATGCGGGAAATGTTGGATGATCCTGATCATAGACCGCTAATATTTGGATTTCCTCTACAACTTATTTTCCTGCACCCTTTGGATCCGTTGAAGGTTAACCACTCGCATCTTGGTGTAACACTAAATCATGACCAGTACACTCTTTTATACTTTTCAATAAAGATATCGTAGTTATCTTGTTCTCTCATGAAGTCATTTCCCCCCTTCAATCTGAAATAGGTCTGTCAGCCTTGTGTTGTGGAAGAATTTCTGAAGCAGGCAAAGGCTGCTTCTCTGTTCACCACATCTGAATTCTTTCATTTTAAGAACTTGCTCTCGTCAGATGTTTCCAAGGGTTTTGGTAGAGCAGAAAGACTTGACATGTTTTTTCCATTTGACCCATGTCTACTGAAAAACACCAAAAGGTTTGTGTTCTGCAACTTCTAAAGAATGATACTCTCATGTAAGGAGATGAGTTCATATGCCATGCATGCTTTAGGAACAATTTCGTTGAAAATACACTTTTCTACGTTTTTGTAGATTTATCAAACCAATATTTCTGTATTGGACGGATGTTGTCCGTCCATATGATGACGAAGAAGATTTCAGTGCCGAGGAGCAACTTGGCGACGAGGTTGATGATCATTTGTCAGATGATGAAGACATGGCAATCGAAGGAGACTGAACTTGTGTCCCGATGAAATTGAAGACTCCATGATTGAAAGGGAGCAATGGATGATATGGGGGGTGACCATACGATGATCCCCAAGAGGATGCCTTCTAGAATCAGACCTTCAACAAGGCCATCGTGATGTCGAAAGAGCTTTTCATTCTCCGCCGGGGTGACCATACGCTTATATTATTAAGGATGTTCTTTCCTTTTGATCTGTACCGTCTTATAACTCCCATATATCTGTTCTGTGCATTTTTATTTTTTTTTCACTTCAAATTGTTTGGTTTCCTTTTTGAAAATGGAACTTCATTAAAAAGAAAAAAGAACCAAGTTCTGGAAGAGGAGATCTCAAGCCAAAGACTGAGAAGAACACAACAAAAACAAAGACAAAGAAAATACAAAAGATAAAAAAAGAAAAATGAATCAGCTAAGGGGGATTCCAAGTGAAAATTGCATCCCACCCATACATCCATGAATCAAAAGAGGAGGTAAAATTCTCTTGAAAAACTTTCATCCATGAGAAAATCATCATCTTTATTTTCATTGTTATTTCTTCAATTCTTGATGCCTTGTTCTCGAAACTCGGATTTAGTTCATGCTCAAAGCCCGGTTGCAGGATTTTTATGCATTTGCGGATTTCTTCTGGAAAAGAAACTTCAAACTTCAAACTTACATATCATTGCAGGATTAGAAACTTCAAAGTTCCATTGTTGAATCAGTTGTAATATTGTTTTAGGTCTCACCCAAGCCCAGCATGTATTAGGGAAAAGTTCATTCCATACACGATCAACAACTTCACAGTGTAGAAAAAGGTGGGCTGCATCTTCAATTTTTACTCCATATAATCCACACAAAGGAGAAACCATAATGTTTCTTTTAGAACCATGTTTTAAAAATATTTGGCCAAATGACCCATTTTCCGTAATAATAAATTATCAAAGATACAAAATGTATTGGTGGTGAATCCATCATTCTATGTACGTGCTCGGTGGAGTTACATAAATCATGAGCAGTTTACACAACATAGGACATTTGAACGCGCACCTATAAATCACCGTCCGATTATTTGGATGTGCGATACCAATCCAGAAATCCAAGAGTTAAGAATGTTTTGTTTTATATGAAATATTATCCCTGCAGAATTTTTTTTTTTGATCGATATCCCTGCAGAGATTTGGTATCCCTTTATAAATTATGTTACTTTTGGGCGCCAAGATATACAATCATGTCTATCATTCCTTTCGATACCTGGAAATTTTCTCTCTATCAAGCCAAGTAAATCCTTAGATCTTTTATAAGAACTATTACTTTCTAGTTGAAGAATCCACTTCTTAAAATTAAAATCACAACAAAAAAAAATTCTCAAAACGTGATATAAGATCACTGCAGGTGGACATTTGCTTTGGATCGGTTTCGTTTGGAACAAGAAACCATCTAAAAATTGTTGCAATAACTATTTGGGTTGCATTTTCTGTTTAGATTTTTGTTTTGCTCATGCAAAAAGCTTTAAACGAAGTACATGAAGGCATTTTTTGTTTAAACTTAAATTAATCATTTGACTACATTGCCATCCGAAATTGACAACAATTTTGGTTTCCGATATGGGATCAACTTTAGATCATCCTACTCCCTTGCAAATCTGGTATTGGTGTGGTTTTTACTCCAAACTTAAGCTACTCTAATTTGGGTTTGGCTTCATACTCCATCTGTAAACATGTTTTAATTTCATAGGAATTTTCACATGGCATCTTTCAAACAGTGAATTAGCAATTTTAAAGCCCAATTTAATTGTTTCCGATATGGATGGGTTTGGAATCTGTACACTGGCAACAAAGATTTGACACCACATAAATGGTCTGAGTATGAGCACAGTTCTTATGCACAAAGCAATCCGCAAGAAAAACATCTTACGTTGGCAGTTTTTCACTTGCAGTATAAGAAAACATCATTGAAGAAAGTCATCTCTTCTATCCTCAGGTTTTTGTCTAAATTGTTTAGGCCCATGGAAAAAATACAATGGGCAACACAATGAAGAGAGAAGTGATGTCCAATAGAATGAATATTATTATTTTACCGCATTTAGAATAAGGGGAATAATCTCCACCTTAACTCTTGTAATTCTCAAAGATATTATTTTGATATAAAGTGAAATCCTGGAGAACAATTCTCTTCAAGGACATTATCATCGAATCCAAGATGGTATCAGCCCCTTTCTGATCCTCCTTTCTCTAATTTTTTTTTTTTTTTTTTTTTTTTTTTTTTATAATGGCAGGTGAGAAAAAATCCATTCATCCATCTTTTGCCATCAACAACATCAAAACCCTAATTCCTGTTCTCTTAGATATCAAACAAGATGAATATTCCTCATGGGTTTTTCTTTTCGAACTTCATCTCCAAGCACACGGTTTACTTTTTCTCATCGATGGTTCAACAAAACCTGCAGACATTGATGCCAAAACCGAAAAACAGCTAGATGCTCTCTGTCGGCAATGGATATTCGCCACCATGACCAAAGATTTGATGCTTACCGTTCTCAAGAAAGGGAAAACTGCAAAGGAGATTTGGGATCACCTTAAGACTCTTTTTCAAGACAACAAAGGAAGCCGTGCTTCACATCTCGAAAGTAAGTTTGTCAATCTTAAATTTTCTGATTGTGCTAGTGTTGATGATTATTGTGACAAGCTAAAATCACTCTCCGATCGTTTGAGTGATCTTGATTTTCCAATGAACGACAAACGTCTTGTTATTCAATTGGTTAACGGCCTTCCGGAGGAGTACAACACCGTAGCATCATGTATACATCAGTTATTGTTAAACCTTGGTCTAGAATGGTTGAAAAGGAAATTTTTGAATTAAAATTTCTTCCTGTATGGATGAATTTCATAAATGTTACTTTATTCATGTGGAATAATAAGGGGCTGAGTATGATTGCTAGCTACCTTGGGAAACCTCTTATGATGGATACTCAAACCTTGAACAAGATTAGATTGAGTTATGCTAGGATATGTGTTGAAGTAGATGTCACTTGTGATTTTCCAGACTCTTTCACTTTCACTCTGGGTGGTAAAGATAAAGTTGAAATTAAGATAGATTATTCTTGGAAACCTCCAAAATGTAGTGAATGTGCTGTATTTGGTCATGTTACTACTAACTGCCCTAAGCATGTTAAACCAATACCTAAAGTGGTTCAAAAATGGGTTCCAAAGAATACAGTCACTAACATGGATGAAGATGGGTGGATTTTAAAATCAAGAAATGTGGCTAAGATAACTGAGGTAAACTCTTGTATTGTACCTACTGTGGTTACTCCAACAGTAATGGAAGTTGAACATATGGACTCTGACCAAGGAGTTAACAATGTGTTACAGGAAGTTATAAGAAAAGATAGTAATGTAAATGATGTAATCACTTCAAACCCTTTCTTTATATTGGATAATTGTTTTGATGCTTCTCAAGAGCAGATTCCTGAGCAAAATAAGGAGAATTTCCAAGCTGTCAAACAAAAGTCTATTGCACCTGGATCTTCTAGTACACGATCAAGAGATCACCTTCAGAGGAGGAGAGAATCACTTGTTCCACCTGCTATGAACCTCTTTCCTAAGATTGCAGACTTAAAGAAGTCTACTAGAGGTACTATTTCTCTCCCCAATAATTTTAAATGATGTTCAACATTGGATGTTGGAACATCAGGGGGTTGAATGACCCTTGAAGCAGTTGGAAGTTAATTTTTTTTTTAGAAACAATAATCTTTCTTTAATTGGTTTAGTGGAAACACATGTTCCGTCTTTCAATAAATTACGAATTAGGAAATCAATAAATCCATCTTGGAGTTTTTTAGATAATGTAATATATGCGAAGTTTTGTTGTTGTTGAAGCAAGTGCTACTTTTTCTGAACCTTATTCCTTAACCTTATTTAGCTAGCATAACTATTTTTCCTTTGTTGTTTCTTTATATGTTACAGTAACCTAAATTTCAGTAGTAGTAAGCTACAAAGGATGAGAACTATGGATCAGTTGTGGAGGCATGTACTGTACACAGATTTCGAATTTATGTGTCTCTAATATAAAATTTTCAAAACACAACGAACACCCAGATGTATAAGGCACAAAAACATAAACTTAGGCCCGTGCATAGCACGGGCGAGATACTAGTAAACAGAATATGATTACCGCAAATGGAGGGCATTATTCTATGTTGTACATTCCGTCCATCACAATGAAATTGAAAACCATGGACTTACATAAGGGAATAATTTCAAAACGGACTGATTTTTCTACAAGTTCTTCCTGTTTACATTTCCAAATGCTTTGATAACCTATAATGCATAGTAATACAGGCTGCTCTAAGTGGAAGTTTTGATCTTCCCCAGAATTAGTGTATGTGCTTCAGCAGTTGGTGTTAATGTGGTAATGTTGTTGTGAAATTTGAGACTGAGAACAGTCTTTAGTTGAAATAAACTTTTGGGATGGAAACAAACATGAACCATGTAACTTAATGAATCATGCATCTTCAACGATCATTTCATCACCAACTTGTTTTGTGTCATTTTATTTTTTCCGTTAATTTCTTTTTATAAAAGGTCATATAATTCATGTTCAGTTTTCTTATTACAAAACCTTAGAAGAGGTTGAGTTGAATTGAAAATAGAAGTGAACATACCTTTTTTTTATGAGGTAAAAGAATGAAAAGAGAAACCCCGTATGGTGCAAATGAATTTGGTTTAACAGTAGAAATGTGGTGCTGGAGTAAATTGATAAACACAAAGTTCATCAGATATATGGTGCTGCAAACTTTCCTCGTTTGTACCTTCTTTTGGTTGCTGTTTTAGGACAGAATGTGGATTACTTCCCAATCCTTGTAAGTCTGCAGATCTTGTGTTCGGCAGTAGGGTAGTTTCGATTTTGATTCTTTTGTAATCCTGGCTTTGGCTAGGTTTCTCTTTTCTTTAATACAACCTTTTTCATTCGAAAAAAAGAAAAGAAACTACCACAGAGACATTCTTGGATTCGATGATAATGTCCTTGGAGAGAATTGTTCTCCAGGATTTCACTTTATATCAAAATAATATCTTTGAGAATTACAAGAGTTAAGGTGGAGATTATTCCCCTTATTCTAAATGTGGTAAGATAATAATATTCATTCTATTACAACCCCTTAGTCTGAGCGGGAGAGGAGCAAACGCTAAGACTAGACCGAAAACGAACAAATAGCTGACGAGGAAGTCCCTTGGTGAAGATGTCAGCATACTGGTTTTCAGAGGGGACGTGAAGAACATGAATGTCACCAATACGAACACATTCACGTACAAAGTGTATATCAATTTCCACATGCTTGGTGCGCTGATGTTGAACAGGGTCTCCAGAGATATAAATCGCATTCATATTATTACAATATACGATAGTAGCACGTCGTAGAGGAAGATGAATCTCTAGAAGGAGGTTGCGAAGCCATGTAGTTTCAGCGACAACATTTGCTACCCCCCCGGTATTCAGCTTCATCACTGGATCGTGAAACGGTTGCCTGACGTTTGGATGACCAAGAGATGAGGTTGTCACCAAGAAAGACACAGTAACCCGAAGTCGATCGACGAGAATCAGGACAACCCGCCCAATCAGCATCAAAGTATGTCGTTAATCCGGAAGTAGTGGAGATCGAGATAAATAAACCGTGGTGAATTGTGCCACAAGATAGCGAATGATCCACTTAAGGGCCTGCATGTGGGGCGCTCGAGGGTCATGCATGAATAAGCATACTTGTTGAACTGCTAGGAGATGTCTGGCTTGGTGAATGTGAGATACTGTAAAGCTCCATCCAGGCTTCTGTATAGAGTAGGATCCTTAATTGTAGGACCTGAAATAGCACTGAGCTTAGAGTTGGTGTCGACCGGAGTAGCAACTGGGTTACATTGTGTCATAGAGGCACGACCAACGATGTCTTGAGCATATAAAGACTGAGACAAATATAACCCTAAAGATGATCGAGTAACAGTAATACCCAGAAAATGATGTAACGGTCCAAGTTCAGACATGGAAAATTCCCGTTTCATCGAATCAATGAAGCGGTGTAGGAGAGTATTGTTAGAGGAAGTCACAACAATATCATCAACATATAGTAGTAAATATGCCGTATCTGAACCGGATTGATAAACAAAGAGAGATGGATCACACACACTACCACGAAAACCACAACGAGTAATAAACTTGGCAAACCTCTGAAACCACGCCCGAGGAGCCCGCTGAGACCATATAGGGATCTCCGTGAGTCGACATACATAATCGGGTGATCGGGGTCAACAAATCCCGGAGGCTGATAACCTGTCACCATGGAGAAAAGCATTCTTGACATCTAGCTGATGAATTGGACAAGAACGCTAAGTAGCAATAGTAAGAACAGTACGAATAGTAGCAGGTTTGACAACCGGACTAAACGTTTCAAAATAATCAACCCCAACCTGCGCTGATATTTACCATTAGCAACAAGACGAGCCTTGTGTCGCTGCAAAGACCCATCGGCATTAAATTTATGGCGAAATATCCACATAGAACGAATAACACGAGTATCACGTGGTCTTGGTACAAGATCCCACGTATTAGTTTTCAACATAGCATTGTACTCATCTTTCATGACGGCATTCCAATTTATATCCCTAAGAGCATACAAGTGAGAGCGAGGAATTAGGGAGATATGACGTAAAGTTTGGACATGATGATTGAGTCGGTGGATTGGTTTGTAAATGCCACGGGAAGCTCGTGTCACAGGACGAGAAGTTGTAGGAGATGGAGATGTGGAAATAGTATTGGGTGGAGAGACAGATGTGGGTGTAGGGACAAGATTGGGTGGATTTGCGTAGCGGTGGAAGGAGCAGAGTCGGAGTCTTTGTCCGCATCTATTGAGACAATGCGGAGGGAGGAACAGACACAGAAGTGGACCGGAGTGGGGACAAAGAGGGAAGTTTAATAGACGCTGGAGGATGAGGTGTTTGGACGGACGTAGAAATGGACAGATTGGGAGTAGTAGTTCGGTCTGTCAGGGAAGGAAGTCGAACAGACTCTGGAGTTGACGTAGAAGGGGACAGGAGTAGGGACTGACGTGGGGACTGACGTGGAAGAGGATTAGAAGACTGATGTGTGGACTGACGTGGAAGAGCATTAAAATACCGACGAGGAAAAGAATGAGAAGTGGACAGATGAGGAGCTGGGGTTCTAAATTGTTGGTCTGTCAGAGAAGGAAGGTGAAAAGACTCTGGAATTGACACAGAAGGGGAGCTGGACCGACGGTGAGGAGGAGTGTACGGTCCAGGGAAGGTGGTAGTTTGTTGGAGTGTGGAAGGTTCGGTAGATGGGTAAGATAGGTAATAGAAAGAGTGAATGAGATGGGAAGGGGGAGATTCGTCATTAGAAGAAGCATTTGGATGGACATTAGTGAAGGGAAAGACATTTTAATCAAAATTTACATGATGAGAGATAATTATTTTGTTTGTGGTAAGATCAAGGCAGCGGTACCCACGGTGGTTGGGAGGAAAACCAAGAAAGACACATATAGTGGAACGAGGGGCAAGTTTGTGAGGAGTTGTGGATGAGAGATTAGGATAGCAAAGGCAACCAAAGGTATGGAGATGTTCATACGTTGGTTGTCGTTGATAAAAAATGGACACCGGTGAGTGAAAATTAAGTACTTTGGTGGGTAGAAGATTATGTAGATAGACTGCCATATGAAGAGAGTAGACCCAATATTTGGGGGAACTAAGCGTGAGACATAAGAGTTCGGGTAATATCATTGACATGGCGTGTCATGCGTTCGTCCTTTCCATTTTGGGATGAAGTTCGGGGGCAAGAGAAACGAAAAACAAGACCATTGTCACGAGCAAAGGTATGGAAGGAAGAGTTGTCAAATTCACGGCCCATGTCATATTGAAAACATTTTATTTTACGTTCAAATTGAGTTTGAACGAAAGAACGAAATTCCAAAAATTTGCTATAAACTTGGGACTTGAATTTCAAAGGGTAAACCCATAGATAGTTGGTCAAATCATCAAGCAATATAAGATAATATCAAAACCGGTATCGATATGTAATGGAGAGGTCCATAAATCTCTATGTATGATATCAAAAGGTGCAAAAGTAATGGAATTAGATTCATAAAATGGCAATCGAACATGTTTACTAACTTGACAAGAATGACAAAGTTGAGAAGAATTATTCTTATTACAATGAATATAATTATTTTTGCGTAAGACATCTAAAATGGCCTTGCAGGGTGGCCAAGGAGGCTATGCCAAATGTCTGGCGAAAAGACAGCAAGGGAAATGGGAGAAGACTGGGACGATTTCGTAGGTGGCACGGCAAAGTTGGTGATAGGGTAGAGCTCCCAAGAACTATCACATCGAAGGATAATCTTCCTCGAACTCAGATCCTTCACAGAAAAGCCAGAAGGATCAAACTCAACAGAAACACAATTATCAGTAGTGAACTTACGAACGGAAATTAAGTTTTTAATGATATCGGGAACAACGAGACTATTTTTGAGTTGAAGGGTGCGAGAAGGAAGGGTTATAAGCTTGGTACCACTAGCCGTAACTGGAATGCTATTGCCATTGCCAACTAAGATGGATCGTACATTGCTAGAATTGAAAACGTTATGTAAAGTACCTGAATCAGCGGTAAGATGCGAAGTGGCACCGGTGTCCATATAGAAGGCATCATCAGGTTGTTGGATATGCATGGAGCTATATGCCTCAGAAATTTCCGCTGGTTGCAATGATTCAGTTGTAGGAGCAATGTATGCTTGTCCACGACCACTACCAGGAGAACGACCAAGTTGGTTGTTGCGAAAGTTGGTGTTGGGAGGCTTGCGTTGATACTCAAATGGCTGCCACGCCTGAGTGGGATAGGGGCAGGGTGGTACGGCCTAATAAGGTGTCAAGTACGGTGGGTAGCCTTTCATGGACTGACGTGGGTCTGTAGGAGTCGGCAGAAGAGGTGGGCTAGCTGTAGAAGACATACTTGGGATTGGTCCATGACGCTTGTCACCAGACTGGGCCTTGGGACCACGTTTGTTGGAGCTGCTGTGCGGACGGGAGCTGGTTTTGTTCGTTGATGAAATGCAGCAGCTAGGGCAGTTGGAGCTGCGGTGATAGAGTGTTGTGCTCGTCGTATTTCTTCGGTGCGAAGCTGTGATCTTGCAGCATCAAACGAGGGCATAAATGAACATTGAACCCATTTCTAAAGCTCTAACTTTATCCTCAGCAGATTTGAAATCAAAAATGAACATGCTCTCACCATGAATGGTCATTTGTATCTCACCTTTTGGTTTCCACGCCCGATTTACTGCACTTTTAACCCAGTTGAAAGGTAATCTTCGACCAACAAATGCTCCAATTACTTTATCTTCACAAAGACGAATATCTTCATCAAAAACCTCATAAGGGATATCCATAGACTTCTTACAATCTTCCATTGGATACGAGTATAATTCCATATCGGCAGAGATAACTGATTCTTTCTGTTTATCAAATAAAGAAGACCAAGCAGCAGGAGAGACTGTAGAACCCGTTGGTGGAAACGATTCAAAACCATGAGGAACAATAGGATCTGTAGAACAATCACCGCGAATAACTGAAGAAATTCTATCCCCCATTTGAGAATCCCCTGATAGTATGAAGGAATCCACCAGAGGAATTGAAGTAAGGGAAGGAGATTGCATCTCACCAGAGAAAATACGAAGGAGAAACGAAAGAAAACCCTATAATCGCCTCAGAATCTCCTTTGACTTTAGCCGTCGTATTTTGACTCTAGGGTACCACACCTGCTACTTATGGTTGCATGATCTTCAACTACAAACGGTAAATCATCTTATCTTTTAACTTATTATTGGCGTATGCATAACTTTACAGAGTATAACTGAACAACACACATTGTAAACTACAGATTGGACAAATTAATAGAAAAAGGAAAGTGTACCTTTAAAGAAAGATAACTAATGCAGTACTAACCAAAACAGCGGAGAGGAGCATTGTTCCTCCTTGATCAGTTGGATATACCAAAAAAATTGGAATATTGAGTTAAGAAGCATAACAGGTGTAAAACCCTAGGATTTCAAAAATAATTTCTGCTTCAAATGATTTGATCTTCAACCTCAAATAATGATTCCAAAAACCAATCATGAATAGTTACATCACGATCTCCGTTTCGTTATCGGTAGTAGTATATTCATCAAACCAAAAATAAAAGAAAATCAAAATAAAGATTCGGGGGAAAAACAAAACAAAACGATGGAATAAATTCAATGGTTTTACCTATAACCGATAATATCACGATTGTAATCATAAACCCTTTCTGAATACTTTCGGCAGTGATGGCAGAAAAAAATAGAAGAGAATAGGAAAGCGTATAGAATAAAATTAGGGTATGGGTTTTGTTTCTTGCGAGTAGGTTTGATAAGCGTGAGTTTTGATCACCCACCCATAATGTGCGCTACAAAAAACATCGAAAAGATCTCAAAACCCAAGCAATTGGTCTATATTCTCTCCAATGGGGCCAGGAGCTCTAGAATTCGAGCTTTGTTCAGCTTTTAACCACAACTCTCTAAATTGGACTCAAATTATATATACAAAATTTCGGGTATAAGAGAATAACTCAGAGGTATCTCATCAATTCCAGTACAGAGGAAGTCAGGGCTTTAGCCTATCTGGAAGAAAAAGAGTATATTCTGTTTATTTATTTTTTTATCCAATCGTATCGAACCATTTTTCTCGCTTGGTTTTTTCTCATTTAGCATATAAATTTATGGTGGGTTTGTTTGCAGAATTCACCGTTTCCAGGAATTTATAATCCCATGGGATTATAAATTCTGGGAATCATGTAAATTCCTTGTGTGTTTGGTAATTCAATATAAATTCCTAGGATTTATAGAGTTTTCTTGTATTAAAGTCTTTGTACCGTTTGACATTACCCTCAAATCTTAAAATTGCATATATATGGGATTTAGAGTTAAAAAAAAGTGGGTCCATAAATCCCTTGATAAGTTTCCCCAGACAAATCTCGGGGGAGGGGTCGGACTCCATATGGAGGATTTGTTTGGAAAATCAATCCGTAGGAAACGTGATTCCAAGGATTCGGGCAACCAAACATCCAGAGGGAAACATAATTCTAGCAAATCCCCTGGACCCATGAATTCCACCTTTAAAATTCTACATCCAAACCCACCATTAGGATTTCTGCTGAATTGGACAGGCTCGCGATTCTCAATTTTGCAACCTTTCGTCCTCATTTTTATAATAGTAAATCATGTTTCATTTAGTTTGTAACCAGAGCATTTTGTTTCTCCAATTTTGTGTTGAATGTTTTAGGATCAGCAAGTCTCCTAATCCTACATGTTTATTGGTTGTGACCCTGAATAATCCGATTAAAAATCGGATTATTCATCAACAGTAGAATTCTTGGATTCAGATTTCTCAAAGGTATTTACCAAAAGATGCAGTGGCGAGGGACAAGAAATCTAATAAGATCCTCAATTTTCCACCATTGTTCAGGAGTAAATCGAAACACTATATCTTGTATCAATTTATTCCACGGTGCCTCCTCCATATTCCCCACTGACGAGGCATACTCTCATTGATATCAGTTTACTCCAACATCACAGTTAATGTAAATTTCAACAGTGACTTCTACTCTTATTTCAACTCCCATAAATCTCTTTTGTGCATCTTTTCTTTCACTTCAAAGGTTTCGTAACAACTAGTATAAGGTTTCACAATGTGTGCAAACGTTGTTAAGAATCCGCCTTCCAGTTTATTTTGAAAAAATGATATCCTACCCTTCCAACATTGATGATGAATAACTTTGTATGTAACCTATCAATCTTGATTTCCATTCTACTCATCCTTAAATGGATGTATTTTCTTTTGAATTGTCTCTACTTGTTTATTTTAAGAGATAGCTTCCGGAGAACTTTAATGATAAAGAGTATATTTCATTTTTAGTATACCAATCTGATGAACTTTGCGCTTATCAGTTTCCTCCAACCTCACAACTACTGTCATTTGCAGCACACTGGGTTCCTCTTTTCATTCTTTAACTCCTCAAAATAGAAAGGCTCACTTTTATTTTCAAAATAGAAAGGCTCACTATGAGGTAGACCTTTTATGAAAAGAAATTAACAGCAAAAATAAAATGACACAAAAAGAGTTGGCGATGGATCATTGCAGACCCATGCTAATCAAATCCAAGTAAACTTTTAAACCCGAATGGTATCTGATGCTCCCAAAATCCAAATACATGTGTAACAAATGCTCATGAGTTCAACTGAAGTTCATTGCTCATTCCGATTTTAAGGACAGGGGACACATGTGATCTTTATAAGTTTGTCACACAAGATCATGCGTAACAAATGGCTTTTGTCAAGATTGCCATCCGACTTCGTCTGAAATTTGGTTTCGGTTTTGAGATCATCTTCCTCCCTTTCAAATTTAGTACAAGTGTGGTTTTATTATACTCTGAACTGAAACTACTCTAAATAGGGATTGGGATTGGGTTTGGTTTGGGTTCATACTCAATTTGTAAATTGTAATTGTGTTTGAACTATGATATTAGGCATACAGAAATCTTTTAGGGCATACCAAGTAAAAGACAAAAAAAGAGTGTAAATAGCAAAATCATAAGCCCCTTAACCAAACATTTTTGGTAATGGCAAATCTGCCCTTTTAGGATTAGTGTTAATACTAATGATTAGTTAAAATAATTCTGATTAGTGATTAATGATTAGTGATTAGTTTTAGGATTATTTAGTTATTAATTTGTGTAGATAAAAAATTTTGAGTAAGAAAAAAAAAAGTTAGGTTTTTTTAGAAGGAGAAGGGGAAAGTGAGAAAAAAATTTGTGTAGATTATTTAGTTACCCTTGAATTGTAGTCATTTAGGCTGTTCGCGGGGTTCGAATCATCAAAAATGTTTAGGGCTCGCGGGAAATTTACCAACATATCTTATGTTTAATATCACTTTTGTAGGTTAAAATTATTAAAAGTCTGTGTTTTTTCACTAAGGTTCGGCGAGTCTGGATGAACAGTTCGGCTAGCTGAAAGTGTTGATTAAGAGCCGAACCTACCTTGTAGACCAGAGTTCGGCTTGGTTCGAATTGTCCTAACAAGCCGAACCCTACACTGAACTGTCTGGAAGAAAAAATGTTTAGGGTTCGGCTTATATTTAGAAATTCGTAAGCCTACCAACTGTTGGAAACACATTGTTCGGCTATTTGAATAAGTAGAATATAAGCGAACCCGATCATGTACATTTCTCAGGTTAATAATTTTGTATTGGTTCTATTTTATATTGTGAATATCGTAATAGCCGAACCTCGTAAATGTGCTAGGTTTGGCACATATTATGATTATCGAATACGCCGAACCCCTGCATCTCTTTTCGTGACTAGGTTCCGCTTGAAATTTCATGAAATTTCAAGCCGAACTGTTCATATACACTTACAGGAAGCTTTTGTGAAGAACAGTTCGGCTAAAAACGCAACTTAATTTTGAGCCGAACCCAACACTGTAACCGTCATTTAATCGATGAAAAACAACAAATAGGAGATTGGGTTTGTAAATAGGAGATGGATTAGAAGACGATTTGGTTTGCCTAGTCCCTGCTTTTCTTTGTACGAGTCATTATGTAGTTCAGTTTAATCGACAATCAAATTTTTACGAATCGACAATTAATCACGGTGATGATTTTTTTTTTTTTCGCGGGAGGGGAAGAGTTCGGCTAGAGGAGGAAGAAGAAGAGATGTTAAGGGAAGGCGATTTTGATTTCTTAGAAAACCGATTTTAGATTTTTGTATTAAGGGTATATAGGTAATTGAGGTACCCATAGGTTACCCCTTATAAGGTCATCCAAGATGGGACTATCATTTTGTATGCCCGAAAAGTCTTATGTATGCCTAATGTCATAGTTCTTGTGTTTTCATTTCACAGGAATTTTCGCATGTGGTGGTTTTTCAAACAGTGAATTAGCAATTTTAAGGCCCAGTTCCGATGTGTCCACCATGCATGGTCTTGGAATCTGTACACTAGCATCAAAGATTTGACTCCACATAAACGTAAAACGTTCGAGTATGAGCCCTATTTATTTATTTACTCCCTCCGTCCCACATATATAGGCGGAGAGAGACAATTCTCTTATATTAAGAAAATTGCATGGGATTCATAATTTTATATGTTTTTTCTTGTTTTACCCTTCGTCTTATCTCCAACACAATTACCTATGTATAATAAATATGGGTATATATGGAAAAATTCATCTTGGAAAGTAAAGTCCGCCTATTTAGTGGGACAAATAAAAACTAGAATTCCGCCTATATATGTGGGACGGAGGGAGTATAGAAGAAGGGAAGATATATTAGTGTGAGCCCTACCCTACTAAAAAGAAACTATTTACAGGAAAATCACATCCATTTTAAGACAACATTAAAGAAATTAGTGTGAAGTCTTTTCCCAGCTGCATTAGACCATGAAAGAAATGGAGTGCGAGCTTCAGTACCAAGTTCCAACAAGTCAGTATCAAAAGAGTGGTTAACTTTAAAGGCGCTCCTGTTTCTCAATTCCTAATGTGATTGTCAATTTACTTCAACATCACATAGAGTTTCAATTGCAGTTTCAATCTAACTTGTTTTTGTTTTTCCATTTTTCTAAAGAGAAGAAATACATTTCTATTTGAGAAAATGGGTCATTTGTCCAAAAAAATTTAAAACACGGTTCAAATGGACAAGTAAAAAAAAGTACGGGTGAAATAGCCAAAAAAAAAATAGCAAGGATGAAACTGGATTCATCCTGGCTTATACTTAAAAAAATAGCAAGGATGAAACTGGATGCATCCTGTGTAAAATAAAAAAAAAGAAAAAAATATTTGAAAATGGACAAGATGAAACTGGTTACATCCTGCCTATTTTTAAATTTTTGTCCATTTAAACAGTATCTTTTTAATTTTTGGCTATTTAAACAGTATCAAAACCTAAGTGTCTTTTTCACCCAGAAATTGTTGATTTTGGTCTTTTTGACCAATTTTGTGTTTCTATTTCATATCAATTGAAAATCCCGTAATTTCTATTTGTATTCTCTTTACCTTGGTAGTGACCATAAAAATAATGTTTTATAGTTCTAAATGGCGAAAAAGCAAAGATGCATAACGAGTTGGTGATAGATTCATCACTGAAGTATATGCCACATGAGGTTTAGAAATTCATGACTTTTCTCATCAAAAAACATATGTGCACTTCCAAATGTTCTTGATTTTATCAGTTAAGTCAATATCTCCAAAAATAAACTTCTTTTATATTTTTGGAAAAGGTTAAATCTTACTGCATAAGTAATTAAATGACTAATTAAACAATATTTTTGGATCGTATTCGAAACCAGGAACCAACCATTGACTCCTGATCGTATTCCTATCCAAACGGTCATATTCGTCACTGATATCAATTTACTCCAACATCACAGTTAATCTCAATTTCATTCTCAATTCTCACTTTTCTTTTCATTTCGACTCCCATAAATCTCTTTTGTGCATTTTTTTTTTCACTTCAAAGTTTTAATAACAACTAGTATAAGTTCAAAGGGGTGACCTTATATAATTGTTTATTGTCAAATAGAGAACGATACAAATTGATTTGGTGATGAATTCATCATTCTTTACACATGTTTGGTGAAGCTACATAAATCATGAGCAGTTCAACTATACAACATTAGAACATTTAGCGCATTCAGAGCATCCACAATGCAACACATTGTTAGCAATTTCACCCCATAAGTCTATCATAGTAAGGTATAAATGGCCTTTTGTAAAGATTGCCATTCGAAATTGCCAAAATTTTGGTTTCTGATCTAAGATCAAGTTTGAGATCATCGTGCTCCCTTTCAAATCTAACACGACTATGATTCCAAACTCGGGCCGAAACTACTCTAAATTAGGTTTTGGTTTATCCTCGATTTGTAATTGTGTTTGAATTTCCTAAAAATATTCGCATGGTGGTTGTTTTTCAGACCGTGAATTAGTAATTCTATATCCAAATATAGATGTGTCCACAAGAAAATTACATTCATCATACACATGCATTTGCAATTTCGCACTTGCAGTCTTGCACAATAAGAAAACATGTTTGGATTACAAACTACAATTAATAGGAAAGAAAAATATTATCCCCATCCACATGTTTTTGTCAAATTCTATAGACCAAAAATCAACACAAAGCCCAAACAAAAGAAAAATATGAAAGAAAAATAAACCCATACATTCAAATTTTTGTTTGGAAAAATATATTAGAAAAAAAAAAAAATTCTGTAAAACGGGAAATGGAATTGAAAACGAAAATAAGAACTCGTGATGGAGTCCTGGAGAAAAGGAAGCATGACAAAGAGATTTTTTCATTTTCTTCATCCCGTAAATTGGAAAAATTAGATTCTGCAGGTGACAAGGAAAAAAAGGAGGATGCGATGAATTTCAGTAAGAAACCAAGGGTTAATTCCGATGAAGTGTTTGTAGAATCTGTTGAAAAGAGCAGAAATTCTACAAAAGCACAGAGTAGACCTAGGAAAGTTAGAATATCAATTTACTCCAACATCACAGTTAATCTAGATTGCATTCTTATATTTATCGGATTATATTCTAATTCTCACTTCTATTTTCATTTCGACTCCCATAAATCTCTTTTATGCATATTTTTCTCGCTTCAAAGGTTCAATAACAACTGATTGTTTAACGGAAAAAAAAAGAACGATAAAAAATGAGTTGGTGATTAATCATTCTATACACATGTTCGGTGAAGTTAGTAAATCATGAGTAGTTCACACAATATTGACAGATTTAGCGTATCCGGAGTATCCATAATGCAACACATTGTTAGCAATTTCACCCCAAAACTCGATCATAGTAAGGTATAAATGGAATTTTGTCAGGATTGCCATCCCAAATTCCCAAAAGGGTTAATTATTCTTATGACCCTAAAAAACATGTGTCTTACTCTTTTGGTCCTGGGGTCATAGAAATAATTATGCAAATTATTCTCTTGGCCCTGAAACGATTGTGAATATTTCCTGCACACATTCTAGCTGTGCATATTTCGTGCACGGATTCTAGTCATGCATATTTTCTACATAACTTCATATCAATGTGTTTGTTCATCTTTAAAAAATGGTTTTATAAACTTATTTAATGTACACCAAAAAAAGTCGTGGATAATAACTGCACACTAAAAAAAAAATACTTTGAATAATAATTTTTATTCTAAAAAAATTCTGTGGATAATATCTACACACAAATAAGAAAAAAAATAAAAATCATTTAAGGAATTAAAATTTCTAAAAACACGAATAATTTTGATGTTTGTATTTACGCTCGTTGGATTGGTCTTTCAGAAACCTTTTTAAATATATAAAATTTGTCAAATTCCTACGTATGGTTTGTAAGATATGTTATATTGAAGTTGGTTTGACAATTATACCCTTCAAGAATTTAGTTTATGTCAAATTTTAACATCATTTAACATCTTTATTCATATGACTCTCCTTCTTTTTTTAGGGTCATTTCAATAAAATAGGTTAAAGAATTTTTAAATAGGCTTTAAACCCAAGGCCATAAGAGTAAAAAAGAGTGAGATGAGGGCCAAACACTAATTCCCACTTCACAAAATTTTGATTTCCGATCTAAGTTCATTGTGCTCCCTTTCGAATCTAACATGACTATGATTCCAAACTCGAGCTGAAATTACTCTAAATTTGGTTTTGGTCCATCCTCAATTTATAATCGTGTTTGAATATCCTAGGAATATTCATATGGTGGTTGTTTTTCAAATAGTGATTTAGTAAGTTTATAGGAAAATGATTGGTTCACCAAATATTGCACGTGTGAGAGTGTTGGTGGGCCCATTCCTATCCACCCTATCCCAATAATGAGCACCCTCAGCTGGGGCCCTTCGATTTCTCACGGTGTATTCTTCAATTATCTTCTTCCGTTAACCTGGAATCACTACAGTGAACGAGATGTTATAGATTTATGCTCTTAAGTCTATATTAAAGTATTCCTGATGGCTTGCACGTAATTTCAAGAATGTGCCCGATCTCGAAAGTATGTACCACGGTAATATGGGCATTCACACGGTTTATATTCTGAGCGAGTGTGAAGGGTGTGATAGTGATAAAAAAGTATGTCAGATTCGTGATGGCTTTGGGAATCGCTCAAAGGATTAATCCTGTTAATCACGGTGGAGATGTCTGATGGTTTGTTTCAGATACACGGTAATCATGATATGTGCTGGAGTATGATATTATAGCTAATTTTTCATTTATGGGTTAGAGTTCAATATGTTGTTAGCTTACTGGTTAAGTGGAGCTATCAATGATTCTTCTGGATGGCTCTCTTGTTAATCAATGGTGGAGTCTGTGCAAGGATCCGTTGATGGTGATTGAAGATTTTCATGGTGTTTTTGAAACGTGTCCAGTTTCACAAGTTCCTTCTGAAGAAGATGTTTTAAAGACTTTTATCAAGGTCATGATGTTATTTGGTCGAAGAGATGGTTCTACGAAGATGGAAGTTCGGATGTGAGATTCAAAGTAATTCTACGTGTATATAGAATTAACTTCAAAGTAATTCTACGAAGATGGAAGTTCGGATGATCCGAGGTGGAGAATTGTGGTATTTTCGGTGCTTATAAGTTTGACTTTTGGTCAAACTGTATTGATGCCAACTTGTTCCTAAAGTTTAGGAATTAACTTAAGAGCCAAGTTAGGAAAAATAGCTTGTTCCTAAAGCTAAGGTTTCTTAAGGGCTAAGTTTGTGTTCTCTATATATATAGGACTAGAATTGTAGGTTTGTAGATAATCTAACCAAGAAGAGTGGTAACTCCTTGTGCTTAGGATTTTGGTCTCTTTGGTAGGGAGGATTGTGTGCTACCGTGAAGGTCAATATCGGTGTGAGAGAAAAACTTGTAGAGATAGGATTTCGGTGTTCTAGTGTTTAGGGTTTGGGGTTTTGCCCTAAACCAAGTTTCTAGTGTTTCCATGTTTGTCCTCTGTTGCTAGCAGTTGTGAAGAAGGCGTAGAAGAACTGACATGAGGCTGGATCGAGGAATGGTTAGAGATATTGGTTTCTAAGGTTTCTTCGATGGTGTTCTCGGGTATGTCTTGTTAACTCTTTGGGTCTTTTCTTGGGTTGCGAAAAGAGCATGTAATGGTCTTTGATTTAATGGAAGTTTTTCTGGTGGTGTTGGCCGTGGATATAGCCTGTAAAGGTGAACCAAGTATATCTTGTATTGTGGTTGTGTGTGCTTCTTTATCTTATGTCTTTCTTATTATTTCTCCCATGTTTGATTCAAATCGCCAATTGTCCTTTGTGATCCGGATTACCGTTGCGCTCGTGGTGCCAATTTTCCCAACAGTTTTATAGTTTTGAGTGGCACCGAGAGAATGACACAAAGCGAGTTGGTGATGAATGCATAGAGTTGAGACTTAAAAGAAGTATGTAATGTACTAACAAGTTTCTTTTGCAAAGTTATTGTTGAGGGATCAACGGTAATAAAATACAATGTCTTTCTGAAAGACTTAGTCCCTCCACAAGGAAGAAGATTTCTTGACCTTCTTACTGCCTAGTGAGAATATCAAGTGTAAAACTTCTAATAATATTATTAGCAAGACAGTGGTTATGTCGCTTGATTCTCCAAACTCTAATTGCCATGCGAATTTGAAATCTACAAAACTGCTCAGTCGTACTACTTAATTCCGACTTTGTATTGAATATTTCATCATTATCAACACCACAATTAATTGTTGGATTCAGATTTGTTAGAGATATTTACCAAAAATGCAGTGGCGGAAGTCAAAAGTGAAAGAAGATCTTCAACTTTTAACCAATTTTCATAATTGAATCCACCTTGTATCTTGATCAATTTACTCCACAATGCCTACTCACCATCTTCCTCAGGATCATACACCACATTGGTATCAGTTTACTCCAACATCAAAGTTAATATGAATTTCAACACTGACTTCTCTACTAATTTCAACTCCGATTATCTCTTTTGTCTTTCTTTTTTCACTTCAAAGGTTCAATACAACTAATATAAGATCAGAGAGGTGAGATTTTATATATGAGTTTACTGGCAAATAAAGAATGATACAAAACGATTTCGTGATGAATTTCATCATTCTATATACATCCTCGTTCAAGTTAATGATTCATGAACAATTCATACCAACATTAGCACATGTAGAATCTGTATTACCAAAATTAGCTAGTAAAGTGGTCGTAAATTCTAATCTGCTAATCAAATGAGGACATAATTGCCATTTATAAAGATATTTGGTTAATTTAAAACCATGATATTCATTATAGTCCAATCAAATCAACTTTAAAACCATGTTTTTTTTCTTGTAACAGCCAAACAAGTGGCTTAAATTGCCTGGCGTCTTTAGGGAGGAACCCAAAAGAATTAGGGGCGACACAAAACGACAAAAAATGTCATCCAGGAGGCAAAGGTCCACGTTGGTTGCATTGTTTGACCCCTGCAAACCCCATTTAACATCTCACTTTTTTCTTTCAAAAGAAACCTTGCTTAGGGTTTTCCTTTTCGCATATAATCAATTAGGGTTTTGCTTTTTCATCAAGACACCGAACAGAGCATGAACTCCTGAAGGTAAAGATGTCTTCTTCAATAAAGCAAAGAACACGAGGAGGAGGAGTAAAAACAAGAACGGGTAAGATTTTTGATGACGATAGTCATAATAATTCAGCATGAGCATCATTTATAGGTAGCAATGTGGATTTGTCAACTCTCATCTTAATTCGGTTACCATCAAAGTCTCTACTGGTGTTCAAATCTGTATCAAAACAGTGGTTAGCTATAATCACTGATCCACAATTTGTTCACCAACATTTCATTCGAAAACCTAAATTTTCAGTCTCAAGAATCTTCTGGGGCGATGAGTTGCTTCGTGCGAATTGAAATAATAGTTTTTATAACTATAGAATTGAAATCTTCGATTCGGAATCATCCTCTTGGAGGTTGTCTGGATTTTATTCATGTACTCCTGGACCTAAAACTATACCATGGCAATCACCTGGTATCTTCTGGAATGGTTCATTGTACTGGTGTCAGCGAAATGGGTCTATGATTTACTTTGATATTGGTTGAGAGTTAGTCGGGATACCGCCAATGCCACCAACTCCTGCTCAAGAATATGATGGTACAGCGATTCTCAAAATTGCTGAGTATGGGGTCATTTTTATTTCATTGAAAGAGATCAGGCTCATGGCCGTCATTTCAGGATATTCGAGATGGATGCTGCTAACCCTAGTTGGAATCTGAAAGGCCATGTCAATGCGAGTTATCTCAAGCTTGGTTTGCCTCCCTCTGGCTCTTCGTCTCCCCATTTTATTGACAATATCCTATTAATTATTAAGAGAGGAGAGGAAAAGGAGTCAACAAAAGTTGTGCTGCTAACAAGAGACGGTATGGTTGGTTTTTATGATCTAATGTACAGGGGTTTCAAGAAAATATATGATCTAACAGCACGACAAGAATTTCATTTAGCTATCAATTTTCATCAAAATATTGAGTCATTAGCTTGTGTTTAGTCATTTAAACCACCCTCCCTCTTTCTTCATTTTGTTATTTAGATTGAATTAAAATAAATATTACATGTTCTAGTTTATTTCTGGTACAAACATGTAATATTGTCATTAACGATATTCCGAATTCTTTAGTCCTATTTTTATGAATGAATGAAGTTGAATGAGACGATCTTGGAGATTTGCTTATACCATTGTCTTCATGGATATTCTGTGTTGCTTTGCGCCGTTGTGAATGGTAGTAATAGAAGTACTAATAATAGTTCTACAGTTTAGACAGAGTGATTTTATGGCACGTTTTGGAGTGGGTGAAATCTGAGCTGTTGCTAAAAAATGTGCCGTCGAGGAACTTTCATCAATTTTACAGACTTCTTTTAGAAGCATTTTACATAGACAATTGGTGCACGTATTATTGCCAATCCGCATTTTTGCTAACTAGGCGCCTGCTCCACCTCTGTAAGAGCAGTTTGTTTCTCCAATAAAATTTATTGATAGTTTTTGGGCAAAAAATGGAATGGAGTAGTGCTATCACGCGCATCCGCGTGATAGACAAAATGAACTCGCGTCTATGGGACGTTGGATTTGTTCAACAAATGTGGATCCAGATTTTAATGAAAATCTAATATGCTCTGTTTATTTTATTCCTTTAACAACCATAGGTTTTATATTTAATTTGCATCCGGTCCTCCATGCATCAATCACATAGGAAAAGGATTCATTCTATTTCGGATCAGTTGGCGCAAGTTTTTGATTTTCAGTTTGATTCAAGCCCTATCTAATTTGAGTTATATCAATGATAATTATAATCCTGGTACTTACCAGTAAGCTAAACATTGATTTTTCTTAACCATTTAAGGAGGAAGATCAACAAGTACATTAGTGAAATGATTTCTATCTAAATGTTGATTCCATGATTATGATAGATTATCAACTGCATTCACATGAAGTTTAGGCGAATATTTTGCAAATCTACGTGTTAATGCTCCATAATCAAATATTTAAGAATTAACTCTTAAGATTTGATACTCAGAAGGAACTGGAGAACCCAACCATTTTCTCAAAAATTACGATCATTCGAACAATTTTTCTCAAAGTTCACACTTCCATTCCACACAAACCAGACTTGTTCACAATATTTTTTCCGCACTGTATTTATGGCTATGAGCCTGTCAGGAAAAATACAATAAAATCATGAGACCGAAGGAAGTCTGATGCTGGTTTATTCATGAGAGCATAGGCGACTATTGCTTTGGGAACGATAAGGGAGACTGAATAATAAATAGTCCTTCGAAGTATAAGGGCTAAATACAAAATAACATAAAGTTTACAGGTTTTTAAGGAATAAAATATATTGAAAATGATAAATTTTCCCAGCTTTACGGATCGGTAGTTGTGATAAAGATCTCACGGTTCTGTGACGCGAGTTCATTTCTGTTGTCACGCGCGCATCCGCGTGACAGCACGACTCGAATGGAAAATCAATCATGGTCTTGATTTACCTTTGAAGGAAATGGAATATCTATTTGATAAATATTGTTGCTGACATCCGATTTTAGCTGGATGAGAAAGTTACTAAACATTCAACCAAAATCAGATACCAGTGATCGTATTTGTGCAACCAACTGTAAGGATAAGTTACAATTCAATAGATTGCTTAGAGGATCGTCTTTTAAACAAGTATAAAAGTATACCCCATAAAACTTTTCAACAACTCCAGCCATAAGCTTTATTTATTTATGATTAAGAAAACGAAGACTACAAACTCAAACAAGCACAATTACTCATAAAGAGCCTATTAAACAAGCACCAAGTAAAAAACACATCTATTCAACCACTACTGGGGCAGTACTTGGTCCCGAGATATAAGGTGACTGAGCAGGAGCCTGTGCTGGTGGAAGCATGGCAACCGGTGAAGAACTAGGTGCAGCCAAGTGTGGAGCAGCATCACAATAACCACGTAAAATGTCTGCCTCTTCAGCAGTAAAACCTACAGAAGTAAGCATAGAAGGCCAACATTCACGGGTTATGATACGGATAGCTCTACAACATTCAAGACCTAGATACATCTCGCCATCCATGAAGAAAAGTATGATCTCGTTAGTGCAAGACCGTAACTCATACAGTGCATTCCAGCACTCAACCATGCCAGCACCGTCATCACCCGCATTGATCCGAGCTGCTAAGTGATGACCTGGGTAACGAATTGCTCTTGGCACTTCCCTTGCAGCTACTAATGTTGTTGTACTGAACATAAGAGCTGAAATCGCTAACAGAAGAGCCAAGTTACTGTTGATGCGAGTCATATTGTTTTCTGGGAAAGAATGATGAGTTAAGTTGGACAGAAGAAGATTACGGAGATAGAGAAGGTTGTGTGAAGAACTGGTGCTTGGTGGTTGGGTATATATAGAGCAGAGTGGGCATGCAACCATTATTGTCTAATTAATAGAATTGTAACGCACATTTGAGTGAAAATGGATAGACAGAGGGAGAGAGATCTAGAAATTAAGGAAGAATTATGTAATCGTGGGTCTGATTAATGGCTAAATCAAATTAATGCATCTTAACTACGGTTGTTGAATTGTAACTGCCATCATTTGGAACTTAAATCGGCTCATATATCTGATTCACGTAGCATTATAATTTTGTTGTGTCAGATTGATTTCTCCTGGGTTAGACTTAGATAAACTTATCTAAACTTTTGCGATCTTTAAAGTTGGATATTATGGGCGCATCAGTTCTTAGTTCTTTCGGCATTTATGCATTTGACAAAGTTATAGTCTCCAGTGAAATGCTCTGAATTCCAGAGACAAAGCCTTCAAAAATTTATGCACACAAGTTGCTTTACATGAGATGATGAAACTATCAATCTAGATATGTGATAATTGGTTCTGTGCTATAGTAATCAATAACTGGATAATTCTTGTAACATGGATTCGAAACTATAAATATGATGAAATGTCTTGTATGAGGCTGTACTTTTCACAAAATCCCTTATGACTGGTCCTTGTCCTTGCAAACCTTTTTCCATACTCGTTCCTTTTGAATTGTCTTATACATAGAAATGGGAAACCGTGTTGCATTTTAATTTGTAACCTGACATTTTGTTTATTGCATGTATTAGGCAAGATCAATTCAGAGTCCGATATTTGGTTTGTGACCTTCAATTTTACAAATCTTATAATCACCAGAGTCCCGATATTTGGTTTGGATGATTCATAAACACCAGAATTTGGATTTAGAATTGTAAGACGTGCAATGTCCTCTACTTTCGACCATTTTTCGCGACATAACAATCTGGATTTGAAGTGATTAACATTGAATCCCTCCATAACATCTCGTCACCATATTCCTCATCAAGGGCTTGGACACATAATTGATATCAGTTTACTCCAACATAACAGTTAATCTCACTTTCAACATTTACTTCTACTTTCATCTCAACTCGCAAAAATCTCTTTTGTGCATCATTTTTCTTTCCACTTGGAATGCTATGCAACAAATAATAGATCAGAAAGTCGCTAATTTATAGGAATTCAACTCTGAATTGTGAATGATACGAAACGAGTTGGTAATGAATTCATCATTCCTTACACATGCTAAGTGAAGTTGCATGATTCATGACCAGTTGACAACAAAAGTCGCACATTTAGTGTTTCTATTACCACAATCTGTAAGTGGATAATTCGGGCAACAGCAAAGAATTGACACCACAAATGCTCAAAGTATGACCAATTCGATCTTAAACAAAAAGAGACTCACAAGAAAAAAATGTATTCATCTACACTGCACAACTAAAAAGAACTCGAAGATATGTTTGGATTACCGACTAGGATTGAACTGTAGAAATCATCTCCATCATCAGGTTTTTGTCCAAATCCTTTAGTCCTAGTTTTATGAATGAATATCCAGATGAATGAGATCGATCTTGGGAATTCGCATATAACATTGTATCCATATGGATAATTTGTGTTGCTTTGTGCCGTTGTGAATAGAGAAAATGGGTCATTTGTCCAAAAAAATTTAAAACACGGTTCAAATGGACGAGTAAAAAAAAGTACGGGTGAAATAGCCAAAAAAAAAAAATAGGGATGAAACTGGATTCATCCTGGCTTATACTTAAAAAATAGCAAGGATGAAACTGGATGCATCCTGTAAAATAAAAATAAGAAAAAAATATTTGAAAATGGACAGATGAAACCGGTTACATCCCCGCCTATTTTTAAATTTTTGTCCATTTAAACAAAGATCTTTTTAATTTTTGGCTATTTAAACAGCATCAAAACCTAAGTGTCTTTTTCACCCAGGAATTGTTGATTTTGGTCTTTTTGACCAATTTTGTGTTGTGAATAGGAGTGCTAATAATATTATGCAGAGTTTAGACAGAATGATTTTATAGAATCATGGGCTTTTTAATAAAGTACCCCTACTTTTCACATTACACTAAAAAAATGCCCCCGTTTTTTTGAAATTTGTTAAAGTGCCCTTCCCTTGACCGTTTTATTCAAAAAAACGGTAAATAGCAGTTAACAGACGTTAACGCTTAGGTGGCAACATCAAAAAGTCTAAAAAGCCCTTCCCACGACTGGGTAGAGTTGAATACTTGAATCGCCTATTTGAAACGCCGAGTCGAATCAGTTGAGCTCCACTTGCAACTTCATCCAAATCAAGCCACATGCTCATACCATTAACATCACAATCTCTCAACACCTGCATCGTCACCACCATTCAACCATTCTCAATCGGCTTCATCTCAAATCAAGAACTTTGCAGCATCCATCCAGCTGCATGAAAAATGAAAACACACCATAAGTTATTAAGGAAATTGTTTTTAAGTAAGATATAATGATCAACTCAATTAGTAAAATATGGTCTGCAGGCTACATATTGTGATGGGGAAATATTCTGGTTAGAATCATTTCCTCCCCATGTAGGCCCTCATATACCCTTAATAGTGAATAAAGCATAAAAAAAATACTCAAATTCTCGTTTAGCGCTCTTGTAAGAAGATCGGTATCACAAATTACCATGACAAAATGGAACCATACTGAATTATGATGTTTTTTCTTATTCCCCAAGGTAATACAAAAATCAATTGAAGTGCTTGAAGAATAAGATAGACTCACACTACAAGAAAATGGCTCTATTGCCTCACCTCTGTTGTACTACGTGTGGAAATATAGGTCTAATTGCCACAAGTAAGCATGGGTGTAGCAACAAGTAGTTGTATAGCCACAGGTTGCATATGGTGTGGGAAAACATCATTTTCTTGCTACAGGCACCTTGTCGTGGTGTTGCAAAAAAGTAAAATTTGTTACTTAAATTTTGATAGTAATATCGAAGATTCTTTAAAACTGCCTAAAATAGAGAATTTTGACCAAATTTGAAATTTCTGAATATTAAATGGCTTTTATTTCTTTTATTTTTGGATATTATACTCATCGTCTCCACTTTACCATCTTCTACCTTTCCTCTCTTCTTCACCTGCAACCCCCTTCAACTGCCCTACTCCTATCCTAAATTTAACAATCACCACCACTACCATTAACCGCTAAACATACTGGAAGTTATTAACCAAGTGAATATCCTAACATGCTTGGTGGAAAAATCAGATCCAAAAGATTCTATCAGAAGATTACATGAAATCTCCAAATATACTTCATGAGTTATATTTATATAATATAAAAATCACTTGGGTATTTGCGTGATCTTTTTCATTTGGTGAATTAGTGTTACAGACAAAGAATGGTATATACCTCCGATGGTGTTTTTCATACTTTCTTGTTTGTGGGTCTTTCTTATTCTTTAGGTTCTATCCGTAAATGGAAACTGTGGGCTAATGAACATCGTCGTACTCATGCTCAACAACTCCAAGATCTCATGGAGTAAGTGTAAGATCTAGTTTTCTATTGAAAATCTTCATTCTAACATACTTGTCTGCGTTTGTTGTAGGTTAAAGCCTAAAAGAATTTCAGAATCAAGGACAAGGAGAATAATCAGAGAACCACCGTCTTAATTTTTAGATTAGATTTTCGTATACAAAATTTGTGATTAGCGATCTCGATTTTTTTTTCAAAGCATATTAGCGATTCCAATGTACTGTACTATCATTGTAATTACTGTAGCAAATCAAGATGTATAATTTTCTTTTTATTATCATTGTAAAATAGTATCATAAATGAAATCATTGTAAGATACAAAAATTTCAGTGAATAAAATTTTTTTGGGTGTCTATGTCTCTCCGTTGATCATCATTCCGTTTTTTCTTAATACCAATGAATACTCATTTAAGAAAAGAAACAAAATTAAATATAAAAAAACCCAATATATTTTCATTTCAAAGAAATAAAAAAATAAAAAATATATATATATATATAATTCCAAATATAAATAATAAATATACCTTTTTGCCTCATGTTATTGCATCACCATTTGGTGTGGCAAAAAAACCAGATTTTGCCACATTACACCAATAGGTGGCAATAACTTATTGCCACTGGGGTTCTTGCCACAGGTGTGGCAATAGATTTTAATGTGGCAAAAGGCTTTTGCTACACCAATTAGGGGTTCTTCCCTCACAATTAACATGTTGCAATACACCCGTTTTCTTGTAGTGTCACCATCCACCGTCACGGCTGGTTAAGAATACAGTGGATCCACCACCAAAAAATAAACAAGGCATAAGCACCATCACGTACATGAGAGCTACAAGAAATAGAGTAACACAAAATGATGTTAGCTGAAAACATGAAAGCCAGCCCTGCAAGTTCATTTCTGGTCATATTAAGATATCTACCAAAATGAAAAGAATAATTTTCATTTTCAGGCGCAGCTTGGTATTCATTTGCTTTAAAATGTAGAGTGAAAATCTAAACACAAATAATCCAGATGGAAGACTGCATGCATTGTATTTTTCCTGCTTGTCCTCTTTACCATTTTGCAATGTCAGTAACCTTTATCAATCATCTGATAGTTTGTCATCTTCAAAACAAAATACGCAAACAGCGAAATTTTCTAAAAAACAATAACATCCACTACAATAATTGGCATTTTTACAAGAACAAATGAGTGTGATTACAAATATTTGGTTTTAGTTCCAAATACATTTTTCAAGCCTGGCCATATACCAGACATAATACTTAACAAAACAGTTACAATAGAAATAAAATGGAAGGAAAAGCCACCCAAAAATGAAAATGAACAACTAGAAAATCATAATATCAATAAGCAGCAAATTGAGAGAGAGATGATTGACTTACTTATCAGCAATATACTCTAAAAGCTCATCAGTACCAAAATGTTCCATAGAGAACTCAACCAACTGTCCACAACTCCTATCCACAGCTTCTCTTGCCATCCTTTCCATATCATAGAATTCATCATCGAACAAATCCCACCAACTCCTCATATCTACGGAGCGAAACAGTACAGGCTCTTCTGTATTTCTGTTCAACTCAAATCCTCAAATTGAATTATACAAATCCTAATTAAACAATCAATTCAGGTTCAAAACAAACATTCACTCACAAATTAATACAAACCCATATCGATTTAATCAAATCAGAAAGGAAAAAAAAAAAAAAACTTAAATACACAGAATCAGGAAGCTCTTCAATCAACTCAAAATCACAATGAATAAATAAAATAAAATCAAAACAATTAACCTCATGAAGAACACAAGAACCCTAATTTAAAAAAAAATCCCAAATTGAATCAATAGAAACAATCTATTCATGATTTGGTCTTCGTCTTCCTGTTGTTGTGGACTATCTCTTCATCCACTGCTTCAACTCATCAAGGCCTTGCATCGACAGTTTCAGAGAACCTCATCAACACCAACAAACCCTAGAATCATAATACCCGTATCAAAACAGTACCACCAACAACGACGAAAACAACACCTTCATTCACTAATTTTATCCAATCGATTTCAATACAGATTAAACCAAACCATCATATGCTTAATCATATTGAAATCAAAACCTAAAATCAAGAACAACAGAAGGTGGCGACTCTTTTTCTCACTGCTTCTGAAAGAGAAAGAGAAAGAGAAAGATGGAATGAATAAAGGCGTGGTATTAGGGTAGTTAAATATGATAGGGTAGTTAGGTAATTTCACCCGTTTTTTTGACCTGGTAAACGACTATTGACTCAATACGTGGGCCCAAACCGTGAAAGTAAACTGAAAGGGCATTTTAACAAGTTTTAAAAAAACGGGGGCATTAATTTTATGGGTATCAAAAAACGGGGGTACTTTATCAAAATTCCCTTAATCATTTTACATAGCCGATTTGTGCACGCATTTTTGGTGTTCGGTGAATTGCTAACCAGGCTCCCGCCTCACCTCTTTAGGAAAATCATGTTCGTAACCGTAGCGTTTTGTTTCTCCAATAGGTTATATGGATAGTTTTGGGCAAGAAATGGAATATCAACCGTGGTCTTGATTAACCCTTGAAGGAAAAATCTCCAAATTCTATAGTGGCAAGAAATTGAATATCAAAACCAAGATTCTTGATTTAGATTTATCAAAAGTATTTACAAAAATTATTTCTATAAAAAATGAATACAAAGTCGAAACCCTCAAATTTCAAAATCTTGAAGACTGAATCTGGGAGGATCCAAGAGCATAGCTCAGTGGTATCCATCAACTCCAGTAAGGAGGAAGACAGGGGTTCAATCCCCGCCGCCGTAAAGGTTTGTGGTAGATTAGTTGTATAGTGGATTGAGCAGTGTTGGGTCTGGCAGTGGGGTCAGTCCAAATGTCTGGGTTCGGGTAGGGGTCAGGATCCGGCTTTCGCGTATCAAAAAAAAAAAAAAAAAAAAATTCTTTCTCTTCCGGCGATGAGCCATGGCGACTGAAAGCCGGGGATCTTCTTCGGATTGGTCTCATCCGTTTTGCTTGTTGTTTTTAATCGCTTCTTCCTCTCCTTTTTCGTTTCTTCATCGTTTCGTTTTCGAGGGTCTTACCTTGCTGTTTTCCCCTTCTTTTGTTCTTTGTGTTTTCGACCTAGGGTTTATTTTATTGCTAGGTTTTATTCGTTTTTGTAGAGTTAATCTTAGGCCATGTCTGCATCAACACGTTCTGCCCGTCGCTCTGCCCTTAAGCCCCCTCCACCACCTCAGAAAACACCTTCTTCCTCGGCTGATTCGACTTCACGGAATGGTCACGTGAACTGCCCATTCAAAAAGAAAATGGAGCACGTTGCAGAGAAAATGGAGATGGCTGCAAGAATGGAATAAATGGAAGAGGTTATGATAGGGGTTCTGTCTTATGTCATTTGCGGGACAGGCATTCTTTCATCGAAAGAAAATGGAGCACGTTGCAGAGATATCATCACCGACGACGCTGAGGTTTTCAGTGCCTGGGAAACTATGTTACAGCAGCTGCGAATGTGGCTTTGCAGCCGGTATATGACCCTTAATGCCTGGGAAACTATGTTACAGCAGCTGGATATTCATTTAAAGTATATATATGCCCGTAGATGAGGTTTCCATATTCATGATTGTTCTCCCATCAAAATGTTGTTGATTATATCAAATTAAAACAGTCATTCAAATCGAGTTCATATGTAACACGAAATGCTTGTTGTCGGCCAGTGATACGTACCTCCAAAGGTTTACGTCAACATACAAGGCTTTCTCGCAAAACAACAGCCAGAGAGAGCACACTGCCACAAAAAAGCACACATTTCTAAATACAAAAGCAACATAATGTGCTTGTAGTGGCCATCAAAGCAGTATTTAAAATAAAAAAGTCACAACATTAAGCACAAGCAGTGATATCATATCCTCCCCACAATTGAACCTAATAAATTTAATAAAATTTCACGTATGAGAACAATTGTTTCAAGAATACTCTCTATTGTTGAGAATAGATATGTGATAATTGGTTTTGTGTTATCGTAATATAAAGTGGATAATTCTTGTAACATGGATTTGACACCATAAATATGAACAATAATTTATCTTATATGAGGTTGTTCTTTTGACCATACTGAGTTCCCTTTTTATAGTCGTATACGGTAAAAAAAAAAAAAAAATGAAATGGGCAACCATGTTGCTTTGTAATTTGTAACCCGAATATTTTTTGTTTCTATGTTTTAGGCAAGAAGTTGAACATCAATTTTGAAAAAAAAATAAATCTTAAAATCACCAAATCCAATATTGGTAGCCTTTATTGGTTAGCCTGACCTTAAATTTTACAAATCTTAAAATCACTAAATCCAATATTTGGTTTGGATGATTCATCAACATCAGAATTTAGATTTAAATTTGAAGATTAAGGAAAGTAAAATACTTTAAACCATTGTTCACCTTATAACCATCCAGATTTCAAATCGTTAAAATTGAATCCCTCCATGGTATCTCCTCATCATATTCCTCATCGAGGACTTGTATACTTAATAGATATTAGTTTACTCCAACATCACAGTTAATCTCACATGCAGACATGTATTTCTACTTTCATCTCAACTCCTTAGCTAAATCTCTTTTGTGCATCTTTTTCCTTTTCCCTCATAAAGGTTTGGCAACAAGGAATTGATGGGAGTGGTGCTCATTTATACGAGTTTCCCTGTAAATTGTGAATGTTACAAGATGAGTTTGCGATGAATTCATCATTCTGTACACATGCTCAGTGAAGTTACCTGATTCATGAGTAGTTCACACCAACATTAACAGCACATTAGCAAACTTATAGTTGTTGGGTGCAATAATCAAAACCAAGGAAAAATCAAATAAGCAAAAGTTATTGATACTTAGCTCCTTTATAGTGGAAGTGATCGATTTGATGAAACGGACGAGCTCCCCAAATCTCTCAATGACAACAAGGCAAAACTTTGGAAAAACAGAGTGAGTCACGTGTTCAACACGCTGCCCTTAAGACATTAGCGCCCGGCTACACTCAAGAGTGATGCTATAGCCCTCACAGGACGGATATCTCCAGGATAAAACACCCTACTACACCTACTACTAGCATATGTAGTAGATGCTCAACTTGAGCTTGGCAACTCCGAAAAAACCGTTAAGGAAAATCGCAAACACTTAAGAAACGACCATAAAATATTTTCCCTTAGGGGTCCCTCTAAAATAAGGAGCAACCCCTTTCCCATTAATTTTTACAAAAGTAGTAAATTTGTTTATATAATGGAACAAAACAACTTAAGAAGAAGAACTCCCCAATGTGGGACTAAAAAGCTTATATAGTCTCTTAAAACAACTAAAAGGTGGAAACTCCACAATGTGGGACTAATACGTTTTTTTCATTCACAAAAGAAAACAATAACTTATAATTTTATTAAAACCTTAAAAATCCTTTTTATTAATTGTTTTCCAACAATCCCCCACATGAATGAAAACTCAATAAAAAGCGAAAACACGAGATAGATCTTGGTAAATCAACAACCCAATCTCACGACCCGAACTGACTGAACAGACAGACAAATCGTGTATGCCGAAGTCATACTAGCCATTCCAACGTCATCTCCCTCACACAATAGTGTGTTGACCCCAGGGTCATACTATGGATTGCAATAATCATATAGTATATATAGAGATCTTTCATCTTTAGTTCCTCACAAGTGAGACTAAAGGTTCCTTTCACCAAAGTGAAAAAGCATGAACTAGTGAACCCTTAGTGATCCTTAGATCCTAAGTTCCAAAATACCAAAACCATCAAAACGAAAACCACATAAAAAGCGCAGAAATACCATTTTAGGCAGAGGTGTCCATGAGGTCTTGAACCTTTGCTTAGTGAGATATTACCGGAATTACTTGCTAGAGACAAAGGAACTATGTCTTGAATCGCTACCGTTTGATGTAATTCGCGATAACAACCACGGATGATATCTCCAAGGGTGCTGCCAAGCTCGTGCCGTTTTGTCCAATTTGGCCCTGGACATATCATGTTTCTCAGAATGCTCTAGAGAATCAAAGCTCATATTCTCATAGGAAGCGGCCCCACTTGCTCATTCGTATAGGTGAGTTTCCATAAAGAGTGTTACTTTGCTACACCCACTTCAATCTTAAATTGAAACTATAGAACTCATTAAGACTTATTAAAAGTCATCCTTCACATGCAGTCACACTATCACATTTACACCATAGGAAGGGACAAGAATAAAATTCTCTCGATAGTGTTTACCTTTACCCACCATAAATTAGTTGTCTCATTCGAAACCTTGATCTTGGGATCTCCAAATCAAGAAGGTTGAGTATCCTTCATGGCAAGTTTAATTTATGAGCTTAAGCCCCATCCCCTCGATGCATTTCTAACTATCTCTTTGGACAAACCTTTCGTCAAAGGTTACGCGATATTCTCCTTGGACTTTATCCAATCAATGGAAATAACGCCAATTGAGATTAGTTATTTTTAGCTTTAGCTATTATAGCTTAGCTAACACAATGTATAGATATAGTCGGCACAGGCCTATGCCTCGAGAGGAATGTCTTCTAAAAAGCATCTTAGGCACTCGGCCCCCTCTCGTGCTTTATCTACCGCAATACTCTCGAGATTCCATAATGGATTGAGCAATATATGTATGTTTGGAAATCTTCCAAAAACAAACCCTCTTGCTAGAGTGAAAACATCCACTCGTAGACTAAGACTCCTCTGAGTCAACTATCCAGTTCGCATCACAAAGTCCCTAAAGGACAACAAGATACCTTTCATAAAACAAAAGTTAATAGAGTATTTTAGGTACCATATAATACTCTACTAAGTACATCACAATGTTCTTGCTCTCGGACTACAAGTATATCTACTTAACTTACTCACAATATAGGCAATGTCGGACTCTTACGATTCATTAAATTCATCAGACATCCTATAACTCTTGAGTATTCAAGTTAAGATACTCCATTTTCCTTACTTTTTTCCTGAGTCAGGAAGAATCGTATGGAGTACAAGCAGGCATACAATCAGACTGATTGTATCTCTAAAGCACAAATTCAACATAATGAGAATAACTAAGACTATAAATGTTTGATTATCTTATAATCCTCATCTCTAAGATTACATCAAAAGGCCTTAGTCTTTCAAGTCAACGTTCTCATTCAGTGCATGGTTTTAGTGGAATTAATCACATCTATGTTTGTATGAAGTATAAGCATATCATCCACATACAAGCATACAATCACACATGCATCCTTAACAAGTTACTTATAAATATACTTGTCAGATTCATTAACTTAAATCCACTACACATTATCACATGTCACTATTTACGTGCTTATTTTATAAACCATACAAAGATTTGTTCAACTTACAAACTTTGTCTTCATAACGTTTCACTACAAAGTTCTCAGGTTGGTCTATGTAAAATTTTTTTTATCTAATTCACGGTTTACAAAAGCTTCTTTAACATCCATCTGATGTATCTCCACGTTTTTTATGGAAGCAAAATTAATTAGCATCTCAAAAGAAGTAATTCTCGTCACAAGTGAATAAGAATCAAGGAAATCTACACCTTCTTTTAGTTTATAGCCTTTAGCTACCAACTTAGCCTAATATTTTTCCACAGTTCCATCTACCTAACGTTTCCTCTTAAAGACTCATTTACATCACATGGTCTTACTCCCTAGAGGTAAACTAGCAAGCTCCCAAGTCTGGTTCCGACGGACTGAGTCCATTTCACTAAATGAAGCTTCTTACCAGAATGGGGTTTCAATAGATGTTATGGCTTCTTTACGAGTCCTGGAGCTCGATTAAGCTAGTCTTATTAAGAAGTTAGGTCCATAAGAAGTCTCGGTTCTAATCTTTTACTTCTCCTAGGATCAACTCTAATTCATCTTCCTTAAAGATAAGTTCGACTATTTGAAAATAAATCTAGGGATCAACATCACATCTCTAATGAGGTACATGATTAAGAATAAACATGTTCAAAGAACTCATCATCCCTAGATTCCATAATAGTATTCACACCAAAGTCAGAAAAAGCAAAACTCACAACCAAAAACTATATGCATTAGGGTACTCAGGATACCTTATCTAAACACCCCCACACTTTGACGTATGCATAAGAAGGTTGTCTATCTTTCATAACCATATGGAGTTTTATCTAATCCTTTAAAGGTTACTCTATTCAGGATATAAAAAAAATAAAGAGATCGACCTCCCCCCCCCCACAAGTTGGCGGTTAATCCTTTAATCAACATGGCATAAATCATCTCCTTAATGGTTTTGTTCTTACGATCAACTATACCATTAGACTACGGTGAATAAGGAGGTGTGATCTCTTCAATAATGCAATTTAACAAGTAAAGTTCTCCTATATGAATTTCATACTTGCCATCATGTTCAGACCTAACCCTTTTAGTGGTAACGTAAACTTTGCTTTCAATTTCAAGTTTATACTCTTAAGGCTTCTAAGGCATCATCCTTACCCCTAAGTAAGTATACAAGATAGTACCTCGTACAATCATCTATGAAAGTTATAAAAACACCTTTTACCACCTTAGTTTGGGTTGAATTCATGTCAACTAGGTCTAATCGAATTAATTCTAAGGGCTTAGAATTACTCGAGCAATTTTGCTAAAAGGTTTTATAGCATATTTTGATTCTACGAATATTTAACTTTTGTGTTCAATATCCAAACTAAATTTGGGTATGCGACCTACGCTTCCAGTTTATGCATTGACTTATATAAGTTTACGGTTCCATGTCTACCATGCAAAACATTCAATCACACAAAAGAAAACACAAGAATCAACTCCTTCACCAATTTTTTTCGTTTAAGCTTATATAGACCCTAAGTCCTATAATTGTTGCCTAAAAAATCATTGCCCTTAGTTATAACAAGTTTTCCACATTTAATTAAGATCTTCAATCTTTTACCATCTTCAAGAGAACAAGATACAAGATTCTTGCATATGCCCTAACATGAAAACTTTATTCATGTGAGAATATTACGATATGAGCTTCGCTCGAACTTTCCTTTTATGCAACCTCTGTCGCAGTGAGTTACTCATATAGAGTTTCTCGACATCTCCTATCCTCCGATAGGAGGTGAACAGTCTATGTCTCAACAAACATGCTTGGTGGCTCCAAAGTCCACCTCTCTGTCTCTCTCACATTAGTTATTAAAAATAACTTCCGACATCATGCCACTCGAACTCGTACTAGTTTGTTTCAACTAAATTAGCATTAACTATCTACTAATTAAGGTTTTTATGTTGCCTACAATTTACGCCGTATGGCTAGGATTTTACACACATAAAAATCGCCCTTAATTAAAGTAATGCTAGATTCAGTTTATGAAACATACCTTTCTTAAGAAGACTACGCTTAGAGTTGCGTTTGATGTTCCAACCTTTGTCGCCTTTGGAAAAATTGTGTTCATCCACATGCGCACTGTTTAGCCATGTCCCTTTCCGATTCATGTCACAATCTTCGTTTATACTCTGACTACGGAGATGGTAATTTCCCAATCACCTAATACACCACATCTCAGAAACCTTAGTTCCGAATCGGAAAATAAAATATGAGTTTTGAAGATAACATCTAGATCTACAAACTTCATTTGAATCACCATTTCAAAAAACTCATGGTTACCGCATAAAAACTACTTTAATTAACAACAAATTTCTGCCCGTCAGAATTTTTCAGGAATGTTTCTCTGTTTTGTAAAATATCAAAAAAATACTTTTACTATTCCAAAAATTCTGAAATTTTACGTGGGTAACTATCAGGATGTCTACTACGTTGTGTCAAAAGGGTTCATCGAAATTCCTTCTAGGTTAAGAGATAAACTCGAAACTCTACAGCTGACCAAAAATTCGTTTTTGTTTTTCACTCCACAATTAACATCCATGATTCACAAACCAACCAACCATATTTGATTATTACAAATATAATGTCTTAAGATTGTTGGGTGCAATAATCAAAACCAAGGAAAAATCAAATAAGCAAAAGTTATTGATACTTAGCTCCTTTATAGTGGAAGTGATCGATTTGATGAAACGGACGAGCTCTCCAAATCTCTCGCAATAAAGAACAAGGCAAAACTTTGGAAAAAGAGAGTGAGTCACGTGTTCAACACGCCGCCCTTAAGACATTAGCGCCCCTTACACTCAAGAGTGATGCTATAGCCCTCACAGACGGATATCTCCCGATAAAACATCCTACTACACCTACTACTAGCATATGTAGTAGATGCTCAACTTGAGCTTGGCAACTCGAAAAAACCGTTAAGGAAAATCGCAAACACTTAAGAAACGACCATAAAATATTTTCCCTTAGGGGTCCTCTAAAATAAGGAGCAACCCCTTTCCCATTAATTTTTACAAAAGTAGTAAATTTGTTTATATAATGGAACAAAACAACTTAAGAAGAAGAACTCCCAACGTGACTAAAAAGCTTATATACTCTCTTAAAACAACTAAAAGGTGGAAACTCCACAATGTGGACTAATACGTTTTTTCATTCACAAAAGAAAACAATAACTTATAATTTTATTAAAACCTTAAAAATCCTTTTTATTAATTGTTTTCCAACAATAGTACCACAATCTGTAAGTGGATAATTCTAGCAACTTGCAAAGATTTGACACCACAAAAATGCTCAAAGTATGAACAATTCTGAAATACAAAGAAACTCACAAGAAAATGTATTCATCTGCGTTTGCAATATAAGAAAAAAAAGAAAAGTTATGAATTACAGAATGCAAAATGTATTGAGCTCTAGAAATCATCAAAATCATCTTCATCATCAGGTTTCTGTCCAAATCCTTTAGGACCAACTCTCGATCTCACAACTTTCTTCCCACCTTTCTTCTTCTTCTTCTCGCTCTCTGCTTTCTCATACTTTTCTCTTTCTCTCTTTGTCAAAAAATCAGTCACGGCGATGTATATGACCTGATCTCGCAGAAAATTCCACACAAAACCCGCAACAATTAAAATTAAAAATCACAAAAAATAAATGAAAAATAAATAAATAGATAAAGAAGGATTAGTTTTGTGTGGTTGTTATTTGCTTACCCCAATAGTGAGAATGGTGAGACCAACAAAAGCAATGAAGAGGAGAACTGATATTGTTGTAGAAACACCAGTATCTTCATTGGATGTGATTATCTTCTGAACTGTCTCTACTTGTTTACTTACTGCTACTTCTTCATTTGCAGCTGAAATTCTCCAAATTTGAGTGTTTTTGTGTGATGGGTATGGACTAAAAGTTCTTGATTTGATGTTGGGAATGGCGAGTGAGATTGAATTCAGTGATGGGTTGGAGGATTTAATGGAGAATGATGATTTTTTAAGATTGAATTTGGAGGTTGGAGGTGGTAGCAGCAGTAGAGATATAGATGAGGAACCCATTATCCCTCTCATCCATTTCTGGCTCTTTTTTCTAGTTTTGTTGGCTTTAGCTGAAATTGGTTGTTGTTATTTCATGCCCTTGGAATGTCTATATACTAACTCCCGAAACTGCAAAGTCCAGACAAGCATTTAGAACTACTAATGTAAGATTGGTCGACCTCTTCCCAGCTCTAAAAGCCGTGGCCTAATCAGTAATCCCCTCCTTCCTGCTCACGTTCTCTATTCTGTATGGCTCCGAGCGGGAAGAGTTAGCCACAATGGACAGATGGTTGTCCGTTTTAAGAGAGTGAAAAACCGAAAATGATTGTCGGTTCTATTCTTAAAACCCTTGTAACTTGGTGGTATCAAGAGAGATTTTAGCATAAAAGTAGATTAATTTATAAAAACCGATAATTATTATCCGTTTTTTTATTTTAACAACTTAGTCAATTAACAGAGAAATGCTCCAAGATAGCAAATAGTTGATGAATGATTGTTGAAAGTTCAACTCAAGTTAAACAAAAAGAAGACAACACTATATTGGTTTCATCCTATAAAGACGTGGCTGAACTTCTTTAATTCACAGTTGTAATTTAAATGAAGTTGTAATCTTTATGCATATTTGATAAACAATTTCTCTTATTTATCCTACGATTCCCGACTCCCTTAAACAAGAATGCCACTGCTCATATATTTGCTTAGTTCCCTCCGATATCTTCAATATTTTCTTTTAAACGGAAGAAACATACAAAAGTGAGTATCAATTGTGTGTGATCAATCTTAGATATTACCGGATATTACTTTTCCTGTCATTTTACTTTTACATGTAGGATCCCATTGTGTATAAATATCCACCTATTGTTAACACAGAACATATCAACAAATTTGTGACTGTTCACTGGTACATGTCCATGAACTTCTCATGACCCATATATTTGTGCAGCTCTGCTTCTCTACCAAAGATGTTGGTAGAGGCTAGAGTGGCTCATTAGCTTGGTATGAACGTTTTGCGATGTGATATGTTATCAGTTAACTTTGTTTCTATAGATAATCAACATAATGTGCAAAAATATGTTGGGTTGTTCAGTGTCTAGGTCCCAATGTGACCATGAGAAGTATGCAATAACTTATGAGCAGAATCAGCTGAATGAATTCCTTTCTAACTAAAGCAAAAGGCAACATTATACTGGTATTACATTCGTAGCATCAATAGTACTACAAAATACCCATGAGACAGATCCGCAGAACGTCTAGCTGGGAAATTAAGAAAACTTTGATGCTAGTCTCTACGGTTTCATGGAGGTCCAAGACCAAGCAGCAGTATTTTAGGCATAAATCCTACAAGGTAGTTGACGATTCAGAATTTTGGGCGGCGATGCCATAACTGAAAAGTTGAGGAAATACACAAAAGTGTGATCGATAAGTGACTTTCTTCCAAAAGTGTGACCGATTCCGAATATCTTCCAAAAGTGTGACCGATTTTACCTAATACCCAAAGTACCCTTTTATAGCCCGGATGTCTACACATCGCGTAAGGATGTCCACATATTTATAGTTGATGTCCACATATATATGGCCCGATGTCCACATATATATGGCCGATGTGTACAAATCGTGTGAATATGTCCGATGTGTAGACATCGGAACATGGATGTCCATATTTATCCAACATATGATTATGCCTAGATTTTGGATGTCTACATACACTATCTACACATCGGACACTATTCATGGTGGAGTATCAGTGCCCGATATGTACACATCCTTATGCGATGTGTACACATCCTTACGCAATGTGTACACATCCTTACCCGATATATGGACATCCGAGGACAAAATCTGGTATTTACGTAAAAGACAGGGGCATACTTGTCCGTTGACCGGTCATGGTCACACTTTTGGAACAAATTTCATTTTGGTCATAGTTTTGGAAGAAAACCACTTATCACCACACTTTTGTGTAAGTTCCCCTGAAAATTTTGATTCATATCGGCACAAAAAAAAGAAAATAAACCCCCCTAGCCCCCCCCAAAAAAAAAAATTCAAAAAAAGATAACACTGTCATGCCTCATGGGCATATTGTATTGAGCTCGTAACACGCATATTGTAACAAAGTTTCTTCTAACAAAAGAAAATAAAAGAAAACAAACATTAGTAACTTTACCTTCGTCTCCTTCATTCTTTACTTCATTCCTTACTTATCTTTACCTAATTAAACACCTTCCTCTCCTTCATTCTTTACTTCATTCCTTACTTATCTTTACCTAATTAAACAAAATTCCCACCGTATCAACTACCATGAATGCTTAATGCTTACATTAAATGTTTTTTACTTATCGGAAATCCGAAATATTGATCTTAAGATATGACAGTGGCCATTCTTAGTTTTCTCCAACACCCTACCAAAATACATGATCTGATCATTTCTGTGGTTATAACTGCACGGCTGGATATCAAAATTTCCTGCGACATTTTTACAAGTTTATGCTAATTAGTGTATAAGGATACCGAAAGAAATTTGTGACTGTTTATAGTCAAGCGAGCTTCTTATGCCCTCAACATAATCAATGTTTTCATTCTGTTCTCTACCAAATTCCAGAGATGTTGCAGAGATATTGCACGGAACTAGTAGAGGGGCTCATTTCTTTTGTATGACCTGGATGTAAACCATCTCATCCTGCTGGTTGGTTATCAACTTCATTGGATTATTAACTGCTTCTTTCAATAGATAATCAACATCAACATAATGTGCAAAATTTATTGGGTTATTCGATGACTAGGTTCGAAAAACATGACCATGAGAAGTATGCAATAACTCGAGCAGAAATGGTAGAACGAATTCTTTTTCAGTTAAAGGAAATTGTTACAAGATACTGTTACTGACACTGTACTCTGGAAACAGAAAAGCAGAGAGCCCAGAGCTGCGAAACATCTATCTGGGGGGAAAAAAAACTGTAGCTGTTCTATTGGCTTGAAGGAGGCCCAAGACCAAGTAGCAGTGGTGGTTCTTCTTTCTTATCTTTCTTCTTCTCACATGTGCTCTTATTATCTGCAGCCAAGGCTCGAAGAGCAGGTTGGAATAAGCTACTGGCCACATCAGGTGGTGGTGCATCATCACCTGGAAGATCGAGTAATCCCTCCTTTCTGAGAGAGGATGGCTCGTTATAACAAACACTCCAGAGCGAGTCTATTAGGTTTCTTTCGTCCATGACTGCACCGAGCTCTTCCTTTGTCATTGCACTGATGGCTTTAACTCTTTCTTCCAGTACTTGCTTCAACTTTTCATCGTCTGTGCTGGCCACACTGCTGCTGCTGGTCCTAGATTGCTCATCTCTAGCAAGCTCAAGAAGACCCCTGAGTGCCGCTTCTCGTACATCTATATCTTCACTGGAGACAAGGTGCATCATAGTACGAGGAAATCCGAGTTCCGTTATCACACCGCAATCTGAACTGTTCTCTTGTAGCAGGTACTCAACCAAGCTGAGAGCTTTCCTGGTTTTCATGAAATTAACTTGGGTTAGTTTCATATACAACATTTGGATAAAGGGTCAATTAACAGTTTAACCTTCACGATCTTAAAATATCAACATAGGAAGATATGGATAAATGGTTAAATAACAGTTTAATCTTAATTATCATCTAAATGTTAAAACGGGATTTGCCAATGTGCAAGCAGCAAAAAGAAATGAAATTAATCAAGTATCGGAGAAAATTACCTTTGAAACCTGACATTGTCTGAACTCAATGCATCCCTCAATGCTCCATAACCATTTGCCAGCCTGAATGCAGCAACTCCAGGCTTGTTGTGTCGAATCAAGGCTGAAAGATATCCATAGCAAAACACATAAGAGGTCAGAAGTCTCTCAAGTGACGCCCGTTAACATCAAATAGATAACAAAGCTATCCAAACCCGATAAGATGAAAACAGAACAGACACTATATATTACTTACATGATATTGCACCAAGAGCTTTAGTTCGAGCGGTAACATCTGGATCTGAGGTGAGATTAGCAAGCAGAGGTTCTAGACCATTGGCTTCCATTACAAGTTGCTGACTCTTAGGATTGTTCTGAACTATGGTAGTTATAACCTCGGCAGCCTTTGCTCGGATGCCTGCACTTGAGTTCTTCAGGTACTCAAGAAGAGGGGATAAACCACCAATTGTATGCAAATCTGTCAGACACATACCAAGGATATTAATTTACATAACAACACAAAATCACATATCACTAAGTCATACAAAGGCACCAACTTACCGTTCGCCATATCAATGGACTCAACATGCTCTTGCAATTCATCCAAGAGATCTGCCAAATCAACAAACCACAAGCAAGTTACTTAAACTGACACAATGATAAAAGAACAAAACCCAAAGTACACATTTCATGGTTAAACTAGTATACCTTCAATCTCTGCAGAAGTAACACCTTGTTCTTCCAATACATTCTCAGGAGTCTTCATAACACTAGTAATCTCTTTCATTCTTTTGACCACATCCACCGTCTGAGCCTGCATCGCTTCCATGAACCATCTCTTATCCTCCTCACTGCAGATTCAACAACAAATAAATTTCAGCCAACACAACTTTCAGCATGAAACCACCAATATAACTAAGATACAGAACACAAGATTATAAATATAGCTAAGGTACAGAACACGAGCTAAGGTACAGAACATGAGATTTCAGAAAGATCACTGACACCCATTGGGTGATATGACTCCGTTCTTCACCAAGAAGCTACTATGGAAACTAATGACCAGTCCCTACGCACTTACAAGTTTCTAATGGCCAAATAATGCCTCATATCAATCAATTTCAAATTACTTCACAGAATGAGGACAGTGCTGTTGCCTCTTTGCCAATGGCGGTTGTTGAGCCTGGATGCCAACTGTTCAAGTCAGCTCCTAAAGACAATTTTTACCAATTCTTTGGCTGCATCCCTTTCAATTTGGAATTCCTATATTAACCAGCTAGGCTACACAACATCGATTCTTCCAACTAGGTTCCGAGAATAAAAAAAATGTCTTGGTAACTATAAAGGCAATGAAGATGCTTTTCTTATAATGACGCTCACTCTAAATAGCTAATCCTATATAAAAGTCGTTAAAAGGAACACGAGGAGGTTTAACAAAACACATCTCCCTAAGGATATCATACCGAAACTGGCTTCTAGTAGTCTATATGTGGCAGAGACTAATTCAATTGTTTCACGAGTGGGGTCTCACATGTACATTTTTCCTTCAAAACCTTAATCTGATATGTCATCTAAACACTGATGATGCATATAACGGCATAACAGCTAGTAAACAATGCTAAACCCTAAATTCTAAAAAGCTCTTTTCTACAAGAATTAGGCAATGAATTACTCAAATTTCGCAATTTCTTAATAAGGTAGAATCTCAAATCAGTGATTTCTAAGAAATAACAATAAAGCCCGCAGCTTACCTACATAAAAAAAAAATCTGTCTTTGGATTTAAATCTAATTTCAATTCATGCCATGAAAACAATACCGAATTTTTATACAATGGTGGTTGCGTATGGTGGCGGCGGTTGATTAAACTACCACCCACCACTCTTAAGAGTTGCACCATTGAACAAAAGAAAATTGCATCTTTGTGGTGGCGATAGTGTGAAGTGGGGTTTACAGAAAGCTTGAATTTGTATCTAACCACCACCATCAAACACCCCATCCACCACTGCCCACCACCACCACCACTATAAAATTTGCAACTTTACACAGAAAAAAATTGAATCTATGAACACAATTTTCACTCATCAACTCACACCATGAAACAAAATCACAAAAAAAACCCCAACTTTTTTCCACTAAAACTACAAAAATTGAAATCAAAATTAGAGTGAAAAAAAAACAGACCTTATCTCGCGAGAAGGACGAGTCCCGTCACTATGAGCTAAACTCCATTTCAAAATCCCTTCCAAATTCTTTGATCCTCCTTCGTTCGCCATCAATCAAATCTTTAAACCTAATTTTTTTTTGTTTTTGAAAGAAAATAAAATCCCTCTTTTTTTTTTCTTCTGTTCTTGATGATAAAGCCCTTGATTTCTGAAAGCTATTTTATTTTATATAGGTAGCTACTTGTTACTCCAGATGCTTCTGGAATACTCATGAAGGTTTCGATTTGGAAATCTTTGTTATGGACGGTTGAGATTAAGTCAATAGTTTTGGAAGTCAAATACTTTACGAGTGGGCCCCAAGCTTTTATTTTACTGAGTTGTAGAAGTAACACCGATTCGCCATGAGTTTCATCGACCAAACCAAACTATGACGTGACAGATTCAGCCTTCTGGCTCCCAATTGCATCTATGTGTCAAGGGATAACTGTGTCGGTACCGAAATTTTAACACATGTAAATTACCGGGGGTTACAAGGGGTAGTCAAATAAGATTTCCATTGATTTTCATAGATTTTTATTGATTGACTGCTAGAGATTCTCTGAAAATTTACAGATTTTTAGTGATTTTCTGAGAGAATTTTAGAAAGTCTTTGTGACTTGTAGAGACAAAAAATGAGATTTGTAGGGACAAAAAAATGAGATTTGTAGAAAGTTTATGTGATTTGTAGAGATAAAATTGTATAATATCCCATGATTAATTCCAAACATTACCGATTTTTTTATTATTCACGTTACAGTAATAGTAAAAGTACCATGACCACCTAATGAAATATGTTTCCATTGTCAAAATAAATCTCATTGTTGTCTTATGCCTAAATTTTTTATTCACTTTATTCCACTCGTCCCACATTTTATTTTCTATGCAGAGTTTTCCAACAACTTAAAATTAGAAAAAGAAAAATCATAACTTCTAAAATACTCCATCCGTTTCTGGAAAAGTGACACTTTCACTTTTTCATTTTAGCCTATTTCCCAGAAACGGAGGTAGTATATTTTATAAAATCGATATATATCACAAAGACTCACATAGCCGATTTTAAAATATATACTCTCCAATTTAAAAAATCAGTTTATTCCACATTTTGTCTTGATTAGCTCTTTCCAAGTGGCCCTTTAGTGTATTACTGCACCAGGAGAGAGAAAAATGGTTCATTCCCAAAACCAAAAAATCTCCAAATTTTCAAGTCTCCCAAAATATCACCTCTTGAGGAGAGATTTCTACAATGCCTATTTTCAAGAAAAAGTCTCTCCAAATCTCTGAAAACAATAAATCAATGACTTTCAATTCTCCTTCGAAGAACAGGAGTGTTGGAGAGACTCTTATGAAATCTTAATCCAATAACATGGAGTTTCAGAGAATTTAAATGACTTGAAAAAATTCTCTAACCAATAACAAAAGACATTAAGAGACTCTCCAAAAATCTCTATGGACTAACAGTAGATTTGCGAACTCCCCAGAAGTCATTAAACATCTCATTTTACTAACCCCCTGTTAGTCAATTGAGATTTGTAGAGATATTGAATGAATTTTAGAGACTTATAAAATCTTTTGCGGTCAATAACCAGTTTTTTAAAATTTCAAACAATCTATATTTTTAAAAGTAACTTTCTAAAAGTCTTCAGAATTTCATGTTATTGCATTTGGACTTTGAAATCAATGACTTATGGTTTTGAATGACTTGTAGAGACTTATATTACAAAACATAGCATAAAACGCTAAAAAAAAATCTCTCCTAAGTAAGTGATATTTTGTTGTCTTCCAAAACCTAATAAAGTTTGCTAGAGATTCAAATCCCTTTTGTTCGTATCGTTTTGATTTTATTTGCAAAATGATTACAATTTATGTTCGTCTCATTTTGATTTTATTGGCAAAATGATTACAATTTATGTTCGTCTCGTTTTGATTTTATTGGCAAAATGATTACAATTTATGTTAGCCATGCATGGACTAATACATTTTCATTGAAATTCTCATATATACTTTTTGTCTCACGTGTGAAAGCTGAAATTCATATATGTTTTATCGTCTCAATGAATCACCATAATACCTTGAAAATCATTCAAAGAGTCTCTCAAAATCTCTAAACTCACGGAGAGTCGTCCAAAATCTCTTGCATAAAAAGATGACGCAATTGGGGGATATAGAAACTAATTGGGGGATATGAATTACTTCCCCAACCCATGGTGTGTGCTAAGGGGTGACTTTTGGGGGCGAAAATACTAAAACACCCTTCCCTCAAAATAAAAATCAAAAAACTTAAAATCAAAAAACAAAATCATATCCCCCATTTCCATCTCCACTTCTTATATCTTTTTAGGGTTAAAACTTTGAAACCCAAATGTTCCCCATTCCCTTTCAAATTAGAAACTCTCCCCACTCTATATCAAATTCTCTTCTCTTCACTTTGGAAACCAATTTTTTTATTCTAAGTGATGAAGATCATGCTGAAAGTGATGATGACCATGCCGGAATTGATGAAGACCATGCCGGTACCATGTTCCGGCATATGGTCTTCATCAATTCCGGCACAATACCGGCATGGTCTTCATATCAATTGACCATGCCGGCAGTGGACTGATTAATACCAGAAAAAATTCAAAACGGAAGTGATGAAGACCATGCCGGAATTGGTGAAGACCATATGCCGAAACATGGTACCGGCATGCTCCTCGGGGGGGCTACGCCCCCCCAAACCCCCCCGGATAGTGGCAAACAATTTATGAACATTTCCAACAATTGCCCGCATGGGTTTTTGGTTGAATATCATGCCGGCACCAAGCTTTTTCAGCTGCAACAATGGTGGATTCAAAGATAAAAAATCAATTTTTCAACCTCTTATTAGCGGTAATTCTTTGATGCGTGTCGTAACCACAACAAATTAATTAATATTTTTCCACCTAATTAACAAGTAATATAGTGTAGTCAAGTTCATTCCCACGAGGAGCAAGAGATGCTAGTTGTAAAATTGTCACGAAAAGGGGGATGTATAAAGCAAAAGAAAATAAACAAAGCAATTCAAAGTTAAAGTTGAAATCAATAAGAGAGACAAGATCAAGGAATCCTTCTTCGTTGCAAAACAATGATTAAAGTTATGTTCTTTTCTACTTGTTATTAGTCACGATTATCACCAACCGTAGGATAGCAGGTCCGCTTAGCTAGCCCCAAAATCCCTTATTTCACCGAGTAACAAGTCCGCTTAGTTATCGATTCTATTCAAAAGAACCATCTTGAGGTTCGCTTACAAGATGTAATTCCACGAATGCATTAAGATTTATGAATTTAGGTTTAGTACTAGTAGTTAAACTCGGTTCGCTTGGTTCACTTTCTAGCGTTGTTTCTAAACACAATTGCTCCACTAATCCCTTCGCAAGGTCTTGTGTTTTCTACTTGTGTAAAGTGTCGAGAACGATTACGTATTCCCTAACTTATACTAGATTTAGATCAATTAACAAATCAATTTAGCGTGCACTCCAAACAATTTATCAATCAATCATGAATGAATAAACATTCCTATTAGTAAAAACAATCGATAATCATGTGAAAAATCTCAAGATAGAATTGAAACAAAACTCAAATCATGCTAAGAACTAGGAATTCATCCTCAATCAATAAGAAAATTAGCTACTCATGCTTTTGAAATTCACACAAATAATTATTAAAAGGAGAATTTTCAAGTTCACACAAATAATTAAGAAGAAGAATTTTCAAAAGCTAGCAAAAACACAAGTGTTGTGTGTGTAGAGAGGTGTGTAAAAGATGTAGAAAACTTCTCTATTTATAGGCTTCAATATTCTCCAAATCTTCCAAGGAATAGAATCCTTTTCCTTTAGCAATTCAATTTCCAAATCCAAGCCTTTCTCAACTCTTCATCTTCTCTTTCCAAATTTGAGCCCAATTCTCCATCCAATTCCTAGTCCAAGTCTTCACACCCATGAGAGAAGTCCATAGAAAATTCTGGAATTTTTGGCTCGTGGGAAAAGCGGTATTATGGCGAGGAATCCGTCACCGCCGCCACCTCGAAAATTTCTCCGTCAGTGGAATATTCGACGGAATATTCCGTCGATCCACCGTTAGGACTAACGGTCCAAAGTGGTCAAACCGTCACCAACGTTCAAGGCGGTAAGAGGGAGTTAGCTACGAGTCGCAGCCGAGTCACCGCCTAGTTAGTCAATAGTCTTACTCACCGAGTTGGATCAAGTTCTTGGATCGGCCCGATCTTGAAGTTGACTCGCTTTGTAGGAAAATCTGTAGTTCTCGCTGTTTAAAGGACATCCCAGCCAATTTTCAGGCCTTCCTTTCTTCACCTGTTAAAAAATCCTAGCATACATCTAGTTGAGCACATTCATTCCATCCTTCCCGCATTTCCAACTCCATCACAACCCCGTACAATGAAAGAAGACTCTATCACTTTCTCATACCACCAAAGCAGACATGATTCGGCTGCAACATTTTCTCCACAACTCAAACACCATCAGAGCCTTGAAAATCACCAGCAACCGCTTTGAGTCATCCCTGTCTTATTACAGCTGCACCCTAACATTCATCTACTTGAGCAACACCATCACGTGCAGTTTAACAACATCGACTAACTCCATTTCTAACAGCTGCAATGCCAAACAGTTCACAGCTCAAGCCAACCAGCAATCAGCACCACTACAAGCCATCTCACTGACATAACTCCACAACCAGCTGCATCCTGCAAAACCATTCAATCCCAGACCAGCTTCACTGGCAACTGCCATCAACATCTGCACATTGCAGCATCAGCTCAATCGAATGCTAGGAGCATCAACACCTCAGACCACCACAAACCCATATCTATAACAATCTCAGGAGCAAAATTCTTCTCCTAAAACGCTGGGACACATCACTTCACTTCCCTGGATTTCTTGACAGCACCACTAACCCATCATTCCTCTTCTCGGTCTGTTCTTCAATTTCTCTGCATCTCGATCTCTGTCTCTCGATTCAATCAGAAATCAACACAAACCCATGTTCCTTCTTTTATCCAGCACCTTAATCTCGACATCAACAACGTCCCAGACGCCACCCATCTTCACTCGACAACAGCTGCTTCCATTTCTTCCTGAGCTTCAATCACAGACTCGATTCGAACCCCCACCATCATCAACATCTCAGCTCAACCATTTCCTTCAATTGAATCTCGATCTCTATATTTCAATTCCAGACAAACCCTCTAAATCGAATCCAACTTCTCTGCAATTTCTTCTCAAACCCTTAATCCCTTTTAACAGCACCTCTGCCATCGTGAATCAACTTCAGTTTCTTCTCTCGGTTCTCCTTACCTCGATCTCTCTGAGACAACGGCCACAGTAGCTCTTCTTCTTGATTTCAGGTGAAACTAGTGAATGAGCGGAATGAGTCTGAGAGAAATCTCTCGATTCTAGGGTTGTAATGATTTGGGTGGTTATTTGCACCCTAGTGATAAGGACCACCCCACTTATTAGATAAGGGATATCCCAGGGATAATTACACCCTCTGATAAATGATAAGGGGTACCCTGATGACACCCCCCTTAGCCTTGACTCGGTCCCGGCTTTAGTACTCCTCCAAATTGGGTTGCCCCTTAACCTCAACTGGGCTCCATATATCAATCGCCCAGTAAATGACCTTTTTGCCCTTTTGGCTCAAATTGGGTGATTTCTTCTTTTCCTTCGTGCGACTCCAAAGTAGCTATAAAACTCAAAACAAGCGTAAAATACATAATTTACAAGAAAAATAGCAAACAAAGCATAAACAATAGATAGTAAATAGGATGTATTCTACACCCTATCAAATTCCCCCACACTTAGACTTTGCTAGTCCTCGAGCAAATCAAACTAAAACTCACAACTTCAAAGCGTTCAAGCGTCCCAAGCATCCAAAAAGTTATGAGGACATAGAGTTTCGCATGCTAGTAATAAGAAGTTAGAAATACTAAAGAACATATTCTCATTCTTAAATGTTGAGTGAGAAATAACCACACCATAATGAGAGACGCATGTTTGAGAAACGATCAATAAGCATTTCGCCTCGACTTCGCCTCACCAAAAGGATTTTATGATAATTGCACTCAAAAGACGGCTTTTATGGGTCTCACATGTGTGCGGGTAGGAAGAGAGAATTCCTGCAACACGTTGAATGGTGGGAAGGACAACTTCGAAATATTTTTAAAAACCCACATCTTTTATATTTTGAAAAACCATTTTCGGACGATCTCTAAGAAAGGAAATCAACCATTTATTATTGAGGATGAGATTACTTACTCACCTTCACGTCCGATCGCCAATTATGATAACACCACTCTCACGACATCCAATAGAAACGTCTTCCGCTCCTCGTCTTGATCTTCTTGGTCTTCGTCTTCGGTTTCAACTTTTGATGATAAACTCTCAAATTTCATAAATCCTTGACAATTTGTAACCTTTACCTTAAATCCTTGTCGCTTGAAACTTCCTTATAAATTTTCCTTCCCCACGGCTTATTAAATAAAAAAAAACAAAACAAATATTTCTCTTGTTTTTTTTTTTTTTTTTTTTTTTTTAAAAGAGAAATAAAATACAAAACAAAAAATGGCCGTGGGAGAAGTATTTTACCGCTTGATTCTTCACAACTTGTATCGTCTTGAAATCATAAACTTCAAAAATTCTCACCTTTTAATTTTCTTCGCTTTCATAAATAAGTCTTCATACTTGGATATAAAATTACCTCATTGTAGTGTAAGTCTTCAACATATATGTAAAAATCTGCTCTTTTGTATGTTGCTTTACTTGAATTTGAAATTTGCCCTTTTTCTCATTCCGTTGCTTGTAAACCTTGAACTTTTTCCAACTTTCCTTGTAGATTTTGATGTTGCTCCTTGTTGATGATGATGGTGTTTCTATGGACCCGTTGTTGTCGCGAGAGAGAATGGTGCTAACTGCAAATCGAACTACAAGAAGGAGGCTTTCATCTATAGACGTCATCCTTATGATTGACAAAATTAGTACTCAAGAGATCAAAGAGTAGTGCTTCTATTGGTGGGAGGTTGGGTAGCTCACCATTCTACCCGGAATTAACGTATGGTGACACACACTCAAAAGAAAGCTCTTTAGTAGATGGAAAAATTTCTGGTCGGTGCCTCACATGATATGAATACGGGTAGTCTCCACTAATGATTGATCAGCAACTCTAATAATGCACTTCTCCCTGCACCAAATTCGCATCACCGGCATGATTAAATCCATTATTTAACACTCTAACAAGCAAGAAATCCGAACGTAGTTCCCTAACATTTCCAAGTTCAATTATGTCGGTCAAAATCTCTATGTAAACATACCTAGAAGTATGCTAGTGACTCTAAAATCTTTAAAAGTTGGAGGTTTCATGTAAAACTTTATTTATTTATTTTTTTTAAGTTTTTTTTTAGAATACATGCTTAACCACTCCCCCACACTTAAACCTTACATTGTCCTCAATGTATTGAATCCTCCTAGCAAAGTCAAGGTGGGAAATTTTAACATGATATGGAACAAGAAAAAGAAATAACAAAAAGCAAAAAACAAAAGGATAAGAAATACAAAACCTATGGGTTGCCTCCCATTAAGCCCTTGTTTTAAAGTCGACGGCCCGACTTAGTCCTTGCAAGATTCATTAGCCCGGATCAATCTCTTTCACGGGAAAACATGACTTCTCATCACTAGGGTATCTCTTTGTCTCAAAGATATTGAAGTGGATGAGTGTACCATCGAACTCCATAGTCAAGGTGCCATTTTGGACATCAATCTTTGTTCCGGCGGTGCTTAAGAATGGTCTACCCAATAGCAAAGGTGTAGACTTGGAAGAATTCTCATCATTCATGTCTAAGACATAGAAATCGGCTGGAAATACAAGCTCATTAACCTGCACCAAAACATTCTCAACAATCCCTTTCTGGTAAACATTAGATCGGTTAGCAAGTTCAAGAACTACTCCGGTCTCCTTAAGAGGACCAAGATTCAAAGAATCATAAATCGAGGAAGGCATAACATTAACCGATGCTCCCAAATCTAGCAAAGCTCGAATAAACCTTGTTTTACCAATTGTGCAAGGTATATTGAAACTACTCTGGGTCCTTTAATTTACGTGGGAGTTTCTTGAGAATAAACGCCGAAGCATTCTCCCCCACACTCATGACTTCATTCCCTTTCAACCTTTTCTTCTTCATGCACAACTCCTTTAAGAACTTTGCACAACGAGGAATTTGACGAATAGCTTCTATGAGTGGAATATTGACTTGTACTTTCTTAAGGATGTCCCAAATATCCATGTATTCCAAGTCTTTCTTCGATTTAGCAAATCGGCTAGGAAATGGGGGTGGAGTTGTGAAAGTAGGAACCGTCTCCTTGGGTAAGTTGGTTGAGGATGTATTCTCCTTTGGTGCGGTTTCAATTTCTCTTTCTCATCATACACCTTATCTTGTTGATTTGGTTGCTCCACTTGTTTCCCACTCCTCAAAGTAATCGCATTGACGCTCTCTCTTGGATTAACAAATGGTTGTGAAGGAAGCTTTGTGGACGCTTGAGCTTTCAATAGGTTTACATCGGTCGCTAATTGCCCCACTTGAATTTGTAAATCCTTGATTGCCGAATCGGTCTTTTGTTGTTGTTGTTGGCCCAAAGTGGTGATACCTTGCATACCTTGCATCAATGCATTGAGCTTTTCATCAATTGAAGAATCTTTCTCCTTGACTTGTTGTGGTTGGAATTGTTGTTGAGGTTGGAAGCGTGATTGTTGGAAACCACCTTGTTGTGCATATGGATTAGGAGCCTCCGCTTGCTTATTTGCATAGCTAAAGTTAGGATGATCCTTCCACCCGGGATTGTAAGTATTCGAGTATGGATTGTACCTTGGCCTTTGATTTGGATATAAAGCATTCACTTGTTCGGTCTCATTATCCGGAATAATAACCGCGGCCATCCTTTGAATCATTATCTCCATGTTACTCATTCTTTGATCAAGATGTGATGATGAATCACTAACTTCATGCACTCGCCTAACCATGGGTTCATCTCTTGTGTAGAATTGTTGCGAGTTCGCAGCCATACTTTCAATCAACTCTCTAGCTTGGGTCAAAGTCTTATTCATTAGTGCACCACCACCCGCGGCGTCAAGAAGAGATCGATCACTTGAATGGAGTGCTTCATAGAAGTATTGGAGTATCATAGCGTCACTAAATTGATGGTGTGGACAGCTTGCCACCAACCTCTTGTATCGCTCCCAACATTCATAAAGTGACTCTCCAACATGTTGCTTCAACCCACAAATCTCCTTGCGAATTTGAGTAGCTTTGGATGCGGGAAAATATCTCTCGAGGAAAAGTTTCTTCATCCCATTCCATGTTGTGATACTTCCGGAAGGCAAACAATATAACCATTCCTTAGCATTGCCCGCCAAAGAAAACGGGAAAGCTTTCAACATTGCTCCATCTGCATTGGTCTCCGGTGGAAGCATGGCCATAACTATGGTATAGAAGTCCATAAGATGTTTGTTTGGGTCCTCATTCACCATGCCATGGAACTTTGGTAACTCTCTAATCAACCCCGGCTTGATCTCAAAAGTTGAGTTAGTTTGGATACACCATTGTTGTGTATCAAGCTTGTGAGAAGCTAGGTCCTTGAGTGTACGATCAGCCATTGTTTCTTCCTCTTTGTCCGAATCTGTGAATTCACTTGACGAAGAAGGAGGAAGTGGAGTGTTAACCGCACGAATGAAATCCTTTAGTTGAGTGCCGGATCGAAGACGTATTGGACTCGGTCTGCCCTCTTTAAGCATTCACCAAAGGTATAGCACCTGAAATAAGATTCTCGAAAACTAAGTTAGATACGATATAGAATCTAACAAAGCAAGAATAGAGCAAAAAGAAAAACAAAAACAACTAAAAATCGCCCGTTGCTCCCCGGCAACGGCGCCAAAATTTGATGCGTGTCGTAACCACAACAAATTAATTAATATTTTTCCACCTAATTAACAAGTAATATAGTGTAGTCAAGTTCGTTCCCACGAGGAGCAAGAGATTCTAGTTGTAAAATTGTCACGAAAAGGGGGGATGTATAAAGCAAAAGAAAATAAACAAAGCAATTCAAAGTTAAAGTTGAAATCAATAAGAGAGACAAGATCAAGGAATCCTTCTTCGTTGCAAAACAATGATTAAAGTTATGTTCTTTTCTACTTGTTATTAGTCACAGATTATCACCAACCGTAGGATAGCAGGTCCGCTTAGCTAGCCCCAAAATCTCTTATTTCACTGAGTAACAAGTCCTCTTAGTTATCAGATTCTATTCAAAAGAACCATCTTGAGGTTCGCTTACAAGATGTAATTCCCTGAATGCATTAAGATTTATGAATTTAGGTTTAGTACTAGTAGTTAAACTCGGTTCGCTTGGTTCACTTTCTAGCGTTTTTTCTACACACAATTGCTCCACGGAATCCCTCTGCAAGGTCTTGTGTTTTCTACTTGTGTAAAGTGTCGAGAACGATTACGTATTCCCTAACTTATACTAGATTTAGATCAATTAACAAATCAATTTAGAGTGCACTCCAACAATTTATCAATCATGAATGAATGAATAAACATTCCTATTAGTAAAAACAATCGATAATCATGTGAAAAATCTCAAGATAGAATTGAAACAAAACTCAAATCATGCTAAGAACTAGGAATTCATCCTCAATCAATAAGAAAATTAGCTACTCATGCTTTTGAAATTCACACAAATAATTATTAAAAGGAGAATTTTCAAGTTCACACAAATAATTAAGAAGAAGAATTTTCAAAAGCTAGCAAAAACACAAGTGTTGTGTGTGTAGAGAGGTGTGTAAAAGATGTAGAAAACTTCTCTATTTATAGGCTCAATATTCTCCAAATCTTCCAAGGAATAGAATCCTTTTCCTTTAGCAATTCAATTTCCAAATCCAAGCCTTTCTCAACTCTTCATCTTCTCTTTCCAAATTTGAGCCCAATTCTCCATCCAATTCCTAGTCCAAGTCTTCACACCCATGAGAGAAGTCCATAGAAAATTCTGAATTTTTGGCTCGCCGGAAAACTGGTATTATGGCCGGAATCCGTCACCGCCGGCCACCTGAAAATTTCTCCGTCAGTGGAATATTCGACGGAATATTCTGTCAGTCCACCGTTAGGACTAATGGTCAAAGTGGTCAAACCGTCAGTCAACGGTCAAGGCAGAAGAGGGAGTTAGCTACCGAGTCAGCAGCGAGTCAGCTGCCTAGTTAGCTGAATAGTCTTACTCAGCTGAGTTGGACTGGTTGCTGGATCGGCCAGTACTGAGTTGACTCGCCTGTAGGAAAATCTGACAGAGTTCTGCCTGTTTACAGGACATCCCAGCCAATTTTCAGGCCTTCCTTTCTTCACCTGTTAAAAAAAATCCTAGCATACATCTAGTTGAGCACATTCATTCCATCCTTCCCTGCATTTCCAACTCCATCACAACCCTGTACAACAGCAGCACGGCTCTATCACTTTCTCATACCACCAGCAGCACAGTTCAGCCTGCAACATTTTCTCCACAACTCAAACACCATCAGAGCCTTGAAAATCACCAGCAACCGCTTTGAGTCATCCCTGTCTTATTACAGCTGCACCCTAACATTCATCTACTTGAGCAACACCATCACGTGCAGTTTAACAGCATCGACTAACTCCATTTCTAACAGCTGCAATGCCAAACAGGGTCACAGCTCAAGCCAACCTTCAATCAGCACCACTACAAGCCATCTCACTGACATAACTCCACAACCATCTGCATCCTGCAAAACCATTCAATCCCAGACCAGCTTCACTGGCAACTGCCATCAACATCTGCACATTGCAGCATCAGCTCAATCGAATGCTAGGAGCATCAACACCTCGAGACCACCACAAACCCATATCTCAGAACAATCTCGGGAGTAAAATTCTTCTCCTAAAACGCCGGCACACATCACTTCACTTCCCCGGCTTTCTTGACAAAGACCACTAACCCATCATTCCTCTTTTCGGTCATTCTTCAATTTCTCGCATCTCGATCTCTGTCTCTCGATTCAATCAGAAATCAACACAAACCCATGTTCTTTCTTTTATCCAGCACCTTAATCTCGACATAAACAACGTCCCAGACGCCACCCATCTTCACTCGACAACAGCTGCTTCCATTTCTTCCTGAGCTTCAATCACAGACTCGATTCGAACCCCCACCATCATCAACATCTCAGCTCAACCATTTCCTTCAATTGAATCTCGATCTCTGTATTTCAATTCCAGACAAACCCTCTAAATCGAATCCAACTTCTCTGCAATTTCTTCGCAAACCCTTAATCCCTTTTAACAGCACCTCCGCCATCGTGAATCAACTTGAGTTTCTTCTCTCGGTTCTCCTTACCTCGATCTCTCTGAGACAACGGCAATGCCCGCTCTTCTTCTTGATTTCGAGGTGAAACTAGTGAATGAGCGGAATGAGTCTGAGAGAAATCTCTCGATTCTAGGGTTGTAATGATTTGGGTGGATATTTGCACCCCAGTGATAAGGACCACCCCACTTATTAGATAAGGGATATCCCAGGGATAATTACACCCTCTGATAAATGATAAGGGGTACCCTGATGACACCCCCCCTTAGCCTTGACTGGTCCTGGCTTTAGTACTCCTCCAAATTGGGTTGCCCCTTAACCTCAACTGGGCTCCATATATCAATCGCCTGTAAAATGACCTTTTTTGCCCTTTTGGCTCAAATTGGGTGATTTATTCTTTTCCTTCGTGCGACTCCAAAGTAGCTATAAAACTCAAAACAAGCGTAAAATACATAATTTACAAGAAAAATAGCAAAGAAAGCATAAACAATAGATAGTAAATAGGATGTATTCTACACCCTATCATTCTCTCATCACAATCATCTTCCATTTTCAAAAAAAGAAATTCCTCTCAAATATTTTTTTCCCTCCTTCTACTCTCACCCAAACACAAATAAAAATACACAATAATCTATCCCCCAAATACTTAAGATTTTTACTGATTATTATTAACCACTAAACCTAATTAGTGAGGGGTAAATTAGGAATTAAAAAAATAATTACATAAGGGGTGACCTTAATTGCTATTGGGACTCCTATTTTGTCTTGTAGCTATATCCCCCAATTAGTTTTCATATCCCCCAATTAATTCTTCCATAAAAAGTCTCTCAATGTCTCTACTAATCCCAATTGACAAACCTCATGTACATGTGACATGTGACCAAAGAAAAAAAAAACGCCCAAAAAAAGAAAAGAAAAGAGGTTGACATGATGATCCTGCCTTCCTATTGCAACTTTTTTGAAGCATTCTTATTGCATTAGCCAAGATACCCGTGATTTCGTTTACATTGTTATCGAAAGATTCAAGTATTTAAAGTTACATTCAATATTTCGGGAAAATTCCCTGTGTTCCCCCAATAAGAGTATCCCCAGAAACAATTCCCTAGGTCTCTATAAGAGTATCCCCAGAACCAATTCCCTGTGTTCCCCCAATCAAATAATATGAAATCCTTAACCTCATTTATGATTACTCCTTCAGCTCTTGGTGTTTTGTTAGCTATCACCCTGCGGTTTCTCTCTTCCCAAATTCACTACGGGAAAAATCATCATTGACGACACTAGGTAAGAGTTGTAGTACCCCTACGACAACTCCATTTCATGCATTGTGGAACGGGGTATTGTAGAAAGTCGAAGCTTTTCTACGATGGTTGACAAGTGTTGTAAAGTGTGATGTGATTCATGGTTCGACAATATTTTGACAAAGTTGTAATTCTCTTTCGATTTTTTTTTTGATAACCTAACACAACCCTTGCTTATGTTGTAGGACTATTTTACACAACAAAGGATGCGTATCGTAGAAATATGTAACACAACACTTGTATAAGTTGAAGGACTATCTTAGACAACCTAAGATGTGTATTGTAGAAATATGTAACAACTCTTATTACTATTATGAATAATATTTGCACGACACTAGAGTTGCGAGAACTATGTTGGACAACACGGTTATGTCGTAAGGACATTCTTTCACAACCACCGGGTTTGCGCGGTTGAAATATGGAACACAACTCTTATTAGAAGTTGTGTGCATAAAATATTTTGAAAAAAAAAATTATAGCTAAACCGAATTGCCGAAAGTATTTCACATTCATAATTTCATATTAACCTTGCCAGTGTAACACATTAACATGCATTCAAGTTAACTCGACACTTTGTTAAACTCACACATTCAAAAAATGGTAATTATATAGATGTTTGGTACCAAACGTTAAGTTTCCTGAACAAACTCCAAAGTAATGACAGTCAAGTCAGAAACTGTAAAGGTTTTAAAGAGTCGGTTATCGGTGTTTGTTTGTTTGTCGGCCCTCTCTTCCTTATGCTACTGCAAATTGGTTTTGTTGCGATGGCTTTGCTGCTGCCTTCTTCTTTCCACCTTTTAGCGCTGAAGGTGGCTCAAACTCATCATATGATCCTTTCTCCTCTGGAATAGTGTTCATCTGCTCATCGTCATTACTAATCACAGAAGTAGTCTTTTTCTGGGCCGTCAAGGCTCGTTTGGGTACCACATCCTTCTCGGTTTCTACATAAATGGGAACGAAATAGATGAAATTAATTACGACGGCTCAAAAGAAACATGGGATTCAAAACATTAAGAATTTGGACACAGCAACTCCATTAAAGTTCAAGTAGCTAAATGAAACAGGGAGTAGAAACAACTGAAAAACAAATGAAGACACAGATTTGATAAATGTCTCTTTAAGGTGTATACATTTCATATCTAAATGGATCATATAGATCTTTGTTACAACATAGGTTCAACAATGCCATTCGTCTGGACAAGGATATAAGAATCATATGAGAATTTATCAATAGGATTTCACCGATATATTTGTATGAACGTTGTATCGTATGATGTAAACACAACCAAGTTATACTAATCCAATCCCAGTTTAGTGCTAGGTGTTGAAGATATGAATTAGCAGCTGATTCTATAGAAAATATAGCTTCCAGAATTACGAATTACTAAGACCATCTAGCAAGAAACTATCCTAAACGTACCTACGAAAACAAGGCTACAATTTAATTGCACGACATACACTACAAGGCTGTTATTAGATTACCTTTATCCGGAGAAGAATCGAGGTTAGATGCAGCAAGACGCTCCGTAAGTGAGGGTGCTTCATCCTCTTCATCACTAACCTTCCAAAGGGAAGCGATTATCCGAGACCCACTGGTGATCACCACAACAAAACCCAAAATTTCATCACTCCATCCCAATCTGTATTCCTGTGACAATCTCCAGAACTCTGCCTCTGCTTCATCAACCTTTATGACATGATACGTGTCAAGTGGATCAAGGGCAAGAAGCTTGTCTCTCATCTCTGTGGCTGGCTCATCATTTTCTGAATATTTAGCAGTAGTTCCTCTGATCCTGCAAACAACTAATTTAACAGTTCATAAGCTAACACTATTAGGAATTTAATATAAGAACATAATAGACTTTACAACATGGATAAACTCCATGCCCACATAGTGAAAAGAACAACAAATCACTCTAATCAGCAGCCTTAAACTCAACACTATTGACCAGAAAAATATACTACCTATACAAGCTACAAATGTACATCGAAAAAATTATAAGCGATCCCTAAGGAGAGAAACAAAAAAAGAGAAAATCTAAATTAATAAAAATTCAATTTTATCATCTCAGTGGACCTCTACATGGATAGAGACGCAAGAGTTTATTTCTTTAGGAACTAGAAAACGGCGTCAAAAGGGAACTTGTCGGCATGGACACATGACAAGGACGAGGCTACCAAAAAAGAATAAGTATGACCAGATTCTTATATACTTTTTATTCCCCGCTCGTAGGAAAGTTAAAGAAAACTCTATATTTTTGGAGCTACTCGCTAAAAGATAACCAAAAAAAGCGATTTACAACTCCAAATGAACATGTTCCGACCACATGCTCGCTATGTAACTAATATTCTGCAAAGTAAAATCAAAACATTTCAGTGACACTAACTTCAAGACCACATAATCAAGCCAAGCACTAAAAATTTATTTCAGGTCCTCACCGCCTCAATTGTCCATTTCGACCACCAACTGTAGTTGCTATTACATGCCCCACCTTCGGCACCAACACTATCAATTACTTCTAGTTCACTATCCTGTAAACGATAAGTTAAAATCCATTACATTTCGGAAAAAACACAAAGAACCACCCTATGCTTACATGTACATAGCTGAAGGAAAAGCAAACTCATCATAAATACCACCACCGTTGCAAACTATCACTTGCTGCATGTAGACTATCATCCATAAAGAAATTCCAACAGCTTACACATAGTCTTATCCCTTATCTTCCATCTAGAATAAAGATATCTACCAAAAAAACATAAAAATACTTACTTTATCGTCATCCTCTTCCAATGTCTTATCCCTTATATTCATATCAAGCATATCTCTTCCAAGCCATCCACGAGAACTCGAGGAGCTCTTGAAGCTGGTAGTTGTCCTAGAATGAAGTTGGGGCATTTGCGGCTGCGGTTCGCTCACCACCATTGCCAAATCTTCTTTTAGAAGTATAGAGCCATGAAACACCTTAAGACCGAATGTCCTCATTTCCCAGGTCCAAGATTGGGACAATCTCCGCCAAAAAACAAGGAGACAATCAGCATCAAATTCAAATTGCAGATGATCACAATAAAAATTCAAAATGAAAATAAAAAACTAGACACAAGTATTCAGTCAGTCATATATAATTTGAACTTGTAAGAAAACCATAATTCTAAATCATCGAAACAAATTCTACAAAAAACAATACATTCTAACTTACATGTATTCCATTAGATTCCCCAATGAATCAACAATGGCTAAATACTAATAAATCTTCCATTGAAGCTCTCTTTTCTTTCTCTTCTCCAATCAACAAAACAGTCTCGTCTTCTCAGTTTTTTCCTGCCTCAGGTTCAAGCTTCAAACTTCAAGACCCAAAATCTTCACACCTTCCTCAGTAGCATCACAAAGCCATGAATTCTTACCACTATAACTGATTTGAATCACACAAAACCCTTTAAACATCTATCTGTTCATCAGCATATTCACCTATTCCATCAACATATTCATTTACAGCTCCTTCTTCAATTAACCCATCTATTCATTCCTCTTCTTGCTGCTCCTCGGTCTCAAACTCGAAATCACCACTCTCATCTTAAAACCATGATAATCACCATGCCTTTGCTAAGCTTGATTTTTTCTCGGATTTAATAGAACTTACCCCTAAATCTGAACCAATTATTTTCTTCTGTTCATCTCTAATAAAGTTTTTCAACAAATTCCAAAAATTGAACCTAATTAACCCTTGATTCCGATTTGATGCAGCATAACCTTCACCTGATTTTTGAAAACCTAATTTTTCATCAATCTACTGAAACCCTATATCTACAAAATCAGCAGCTTCTTTGAGAATCAAAAACATCATCAATAGCATAATTAGGGATTTTGTACAGAGATATAATCGATCTACTAGTTTTTGCACAGAGAGGGTGAAAGAGAAAAAGAGATGAAGAAGAGGGATTGAGAGAATTAGAGTTTAGGGTATCCTTCTGAGTGAAGGAGTCGGAGAAAATTAGAGAGAGATGAGAATTAAGATGGGTCGATTCAATCAAGAAATGGAGATGAAGAAGAGGGATTGAGAGAAGAGCAGCGGTGGTGATGGAGCGCCGACGGGTTTTTTCGGATGAGAGGAGAGGTGTTTTTCAGAGGAGAGGAAGAAAGAAAGAGGGAACCAGATTGGAATTAGGGTTCGAGTGGTTGAGGGATACAACCAAGAATGAAAATGGAAAAGATCGACGGACCACATTTCGTTTGATCCCCTCATACGGATCAAGAAAAAGATCTTGACGGTTGATATTATATTTGGGATGCTCATACGGATTGAGAAGCAAATGTGTTTCTTTTAGTGCTAATACGAACTCATGTATCCGGTTTTGTTATCAACATTCGACACGAAAAAAAAATCCAAAAAAAATATTAATAAATTTAGGACATTGTTGTCGACATTCTGATATAAAAAAAACTCCAAAAAATGTATAAGAATGAATCGCGAGAATGAAAAATAAAGGTGATCAAGGATTCAGAAGCATGTGTGTTTCTCTTTGTGCTAATACGAACTTATGTATTTGGTTTTAGTATCAACCTTCGACATGAAAAAAAATCCAAAAAAAATATTAATAAATTTATGACATTGTTGTCGACATTCTGATATAAAAAAAAGTCCAAAAAATGTATAAGAATGAATTGGGAAAATGAAAAATGAAGGTGATTAAGGATAGTAAAACAAACATCACTGCATTTAAAGCTCTATTGAAAATTTTGACTGAGACGAGGAGGTGATTGAGAAGAATATGAACTTTCTAGCTTCAAATGAGATCAACGGCATACAAACCATGAACCCTCAGTGTCCGAAGTGGACCCCAAATTTAGCAGGATATATCATAGAAACTCGTAAAGATTGATCTCATGTGTCACTTCTAGCTTTAAATGTGGTTCAACTACATACCAACCATGAACCCTCGGTGTCCGAAGTGGTTCTAACTCAAAATTTAGCAGGATATATCATAGAAACTCATAAAGATGGAGCTCATGTGTCACTTATAGCTTTAAATGTGGTTCAACGACATACAAACCATGAACCCTCGGGCGTAAAGTGGTTCCAACTCCAAATTTAATCGGAAACTTCGAAAGAATGATGAATACATCGATTCATATGTAAGATTCAATCGGAATATTCCATGAAACCTTGAACACATCCCTTTTTGGAAACTTTGAGACTTAACCTGGTTCCGAGCTCGAAGCCTGACCGGGAGTGGACTACTATAAGTCGGAAACTTCGTAAGAACGATGAATCCATCCATTTACAGGTAAGATTCATTTGGAGTATTCCCCGAAACATTAAACAAACCCTATTCTGTCATATTGTATGTATACCCTGGCTCAGAGATCGAAACCTAGCCGTGAGTGGACTACTATAAGTCGGAAACTTCGTAAGAACGATGAATCCGTCCATTTAAAGGTAAGATTTCTTCGGAATATTCCCTGAAACCTTAAACAAACCATATTCTGGCATATTGTATGCATACCCTGGCTCCGAGATCAAAACCTAGTCGTGAGTGGAGTACTATAAGTCGAAGAGGGTTCTGACTTCAAAATTAGCATGATACATCATCAAAATCGATAAGTATGAAGCTTAATGTCTATTCGAACTTCAAACTTGGTATAATATCATACAAACTATGAACCAAGAAGCTCGAAGAGGGCTCGACTTCAAACTTAGCATGATACATCATCAAAATCGATAAGTATGAAGCTCAATGTCGATTCGAACTTCAAACTTGGTATAATATCATACAATCTATGAACCAAGAAGCTCTGAGAGAGTTATGACTTCAGACTTAGCATGATACATCATCGAAATTGACTACTCTAAGTCAGAAACTTGGTAAGAACGGCGAATCCATCAATTTACAGGTAAGATTCCTTCGAAATATTCTACGAAACCTTAAACGAACCTTATTTATGCATATTGTATGCAAATCAGGCTCAGAGATCGAAACCTGGCCGCGAGTTGACTACTATAAGTCAGAAACTTGGTAAAAACGAATAAACCATCCATTTACAGGTAAGATTCCTTCAAAATATTCTATGAAACCTTAAAACAAAAACCTATTCCTGCATATTGTATGCATACCAGCTCCATCCATGAGATCGAAACACATTAAACAAACGAGTTGACTACTCTAAGTCAGAAACTTGGTAAAAAAGACGAATCCATCCATTTACAGGTAAGATTCCTTCGGTATATTCTACGAAACATTAAACAAACCTTATTTTTGCATATTTTATGGATACCATGCTCCGAGATCAAAACCTGGCCGTGAGTTGACTACTATAAGTCAGAAACTTGGTAAGAACGACGAATCCATCCATTTACAGGTAAGATTCCTTCGAGATATTCTACGAAACCTTAAACAAACCCTATTTCTGCATATTGTATGCGTACCAGGATCCGATATCGAAACCTGGCCACGAGTTGACTACTCTAAGTCAGAAACTTGGTAAGAACGAAGAAACCATCCATTTACAGGTAAGATTCCTTCGAAATATTCTACGAAACCTTAAAAAAAACATATTTCTGCATATTATATGCATACCAGGCTCCGAGATCGAAACCTGGCCGTGTGTTGACTACTATAAGTCAGAAACTTGGTAAGAACGATGAATTCATCCATTTACAGGTAAGATTCCTTCGAGATATTCTACGAAACCTTAAACAAACCTATTTCTGCATATTGTATGCGTACCAGGATCCGAGATCGAAACCTGGCCGCGAGTTGACTACTCTAAGTCATAAACTTGGTAAGAATGACGAATCCATCCGTTTACAGGTAAGATTCCTTAGAGATATTCTACGAAACCTTAAAAAAACCCTATTTATGCATATATGTATGCATACCAGGCTCCGAGATCGAAACCTGACCGTGAGTTGACTACTCTAAGTCAGAAACTTGGTAAGAACGACGAATTCATCCATTTACAGGTAAGATTCCTTCGAGATATTATATGAAACCTTAAAAAAACCATATTTCTGCATATTGTATGCGTACTAGGATCCGAGATCGAAACACGGCCGCGAGTTGACTACTCTAAGTCGAAACTTGGTAAGAATGACGAATCCATCCATTTACGGGTAAGATTCCTTCGAGATATTCTACGAAACCTTAAACAAACCCTATTTCGCATATTGTATGCGTACCAGGATCCGATATCGAAACCTGGCCACGAGTTGACTACTCTAAGTCAGAAACTTGGTAAGAATGATGAATCCATCTATTTACAGGTAAGATTCCTTTGAGATATTCTACGAAACCTTAAACAAACCCTATTTCTGCATATTGTATGCGTACTAGGATCCGAGATTGAAACCTGGCCGCGAGTTGACTACTCTAATTCAGAAAATTGGTAAGAATGATGAATCCATCCATTTACAGGTAAGATTTCTTCTAGATATTCTACGAAACCTTAAACAAACACTATTTCTGCATAAATGTATGCATACCAGGCTCTTAAATCGAAACCTGGCCGCGAGTTGACTACTCTAAGTCAGAAACTTGGTAAGAACGAAGAAACCATCCATTTACAGGTAAGATTCCTTCGAAATATTCTACGAAACCTTAAACAAACCTTATTTCTGTATATTGTATGCATACCGGGCTCCAAGATCGAAACCTGGCCGCGAGTTGACTACTCTAAGTTAGAAACTTGGTAAAAATGACGAATCCATCCATTTACAGGTAAGATTCCTTCGGTATATTCAACGAAACCTTAAACAAACCTTATTTCTGCATATTCTATATATACAATGCTCCGAGATCGAAACCTGGCCGCGAGTTGACTACTCTAAGTCAGAAACTTGGTAAGAACGACGAATCCATCCATTTACAAGTAAGATTCCTTCGAGATATTCTACGAAACCTTAAACAAACCTTATTTATGCATATTCTATGCATACCATGGTCCGATATCGAATCTGGCGCGAGTTGATTACTCTAAGTCAGAAACTTGGTAAGAACGATGAATCCATACATTTACAGGTAAGAAATATATCAGAAATGATAAGAAATATATCAGAATTGAACATCCCAGGTTCGAACATTACCGATTAAAATGACCATATTACCCTTACTAGAAATAAAGGTAATAAATATTACGGAGATTGTGAAAATTACTAAACTATCCTTATCTGAAATAAGTAAAGTAAATATTACAGATAGTGAAAATGATTATATTAGCCTTCATGAAAATTTGTGCAATAAATATTATGGAGATTGTGAAAGTGACCTGACTACCTTTGTCGAAAAAAAGTAAAGTAAATAATACTGCTTGTGAAAATGACCATATTACCCTTCTTGGAAATTAATGCAATAAATATTATGAAGACTATGAAAATGACCAGACCACGCTTATCGGAAAATAGGTGAACTAAATATTATAAATTGTTAAAATCACCATATTACCCTTACTAGAAATAAAGGTTATAAATATTATGGAGACTTGTCAAAATTACCAGTACCCTTATACGAAGTGAGTAAAGTAAATATTACAAATAGTGAAAATGTATGTAATTATTTACGAGAGAAGGCGTGTATGTGATTGTTTACAGAGAAGGCTTCGTCTTGTTTGCGGCTTAGTCACCTTTAGTATTATTTTTGAGCATTACATTTTGTTTTAAAACTCTTATGAAGGGTTGTCATAAAGTTAGTGAATTAAAGAACCACAAACTTGACATAACATGTAATAGTGTAGGTATGGTTAGTGGTATAGACTTCCATACAGGAGGTTGAGGATCAAATCCCCCATCCTCATTTCTTCTAATGTTCTATATTTTTACTTGAAAGAACACTTATAAGTGTGGTTATACATTTTTATTAAAAAAAAAAAAAAAGCCAAAACTTGTGAACGGTAAGGATGGTTGATGAGCTAGATGTCCATGCAGTAGATTCATGATCGAATCTCCCCTATAACCTCATTTTTCCAATATTATATATTTTTACTTCAACAACACGTATAAGTGTTGTTGTAGGTTTCTATTTAAAAAAAAAAAAAAAAAAAACCGAAACTTGTGAACTGAAAGGGTGGTTGATGAGCTAGACTTTCATGCAGTAGGTTCATGTTCGAATCTCCCCTCTAACATTTTTTTCATTATCGTATTTTTGTGTTCTTCAACAACACTTGTCAGAATTGTGATAGGCTAACTCACTACATATATGGAATATAGTTGTTATAGCTAAATGTCGTCACAACTGTTTTGCTTAAGGAGTTGTCATTTGTTTTCTTTGCGCAACCCCTTGTTTCCTAAGGGTTGGCAGTGATGATATACGATAACTCTTCCTTTGAAACCAGTTGTAAAACATAGGACTTTCTACGATGTTTAGAAAAGTGTTGTAAATCTCCAGTTGTAGATGTATATTTTTCCCGTAGTGATTGCTCGAACCTTTGTAAAAATGAGTAGTGGTCATATTTTCCTTATTCTATTTCTCTCTCTTCTGAATTTTCGGGCTTGAAGTTGTGTCTCTATTGTGTCTTTCTGGACCCATTTCACATTATATCCTCCATTGAAATATGTCCAAATATTGTGAGCAAATCTGCAGTGGAAAAATGTGTGATTAACTGATTCTGGAGCTGAGATGCAGAAAGAGCACATGATGTTCTTAATTGAAACACCCCTTATGTAATACCCTGATATCTGGGAGTGGTTATCTGAATGGAATATAAGTAATGATATGTCCTTTCCTAACACCGAGGCCTGATGGGTTCACTTAATTGAGTTGTGGGAAAAAACTTCTCAGTTAAGCGTGCTAGGCCGGGAGTAGTCACAGGATGGATGACCTCTCGGGAAGCTGCTGCTTGATGACCGCAGTAGTGTCGTTCAAAATCCCACGCTACTGGATGATTGCAGTGGCTAAGTGGGGACAGTATCGGTGGAGGGACGGGTCATTACAAATGGTATTAGAGCCGACGACGGGTCACCTGCCGAGCGTGGGAAGGTACGCTGGACGGGGTTGGTCCAGGTGCTTCTCATGAGGGTCAGGGAACGTCGGATATCTGGGATTGCGAATATATTATGGAGCCGAGGACGACTCCAATTTAAGGTGGTGGTATTATAATACCCGGTATTCGGGAGTGGTTAGCCGAATGGAATATAAGTAATGATTTTTCATTTCTTAACACCGAGGCCTGATGGGTTCACTTAATTGAGTTGTGGGAAAAAACTTCTCAGTTAAGCGTGCTCGGCCGGGAGTAGTCACAGGATGGGTGACCTCTCGAGAAGTTGCTGCTTGATGACCGCAATAGTGGGTAAGTGGGAACAATATCGGTGTTAGTTGGGATACAACTAGGGGTTGTTCACTTATGCTCGGGTGGGGGAGTACGCCGGGGGGATTAAGCCAGATACTGCTCTCATATGAGACAAGGAACGTCTACATTATACCTATGCCTTTTCAGCACAATTGGCTTAGAGTTGGCAGAAAATTCTGCAGTTAAGCCGGATTTCCACAGTGATGCCCGTTGAAAACCCCACACTGCCGGATGACCACAGTGTCTAAGTGGGGACAATATCGGTGGAGGATGGGTCATTACACCTTATGACCAAATTGTAGGAACAAAATTAACCCATATGCACTGGTAGGGTGGAGGAGGAAGAGGAGTAAGAGGTTGTTGAATGTTTTGTTGATCCATTAGCCAGTTATAACAGTTTTTTGTGGAGAATCCACCTGCAAGATTGCACTTCAGGCTATCTTCCTGGTCATTTAGAGTTGGAGGAGATCCTAACCACTCAAAAAGCTGAATCATTTCCAGCAATTGTTGACCACTATCTCTTGCAAAATAGCATTCTTCTGTGTAGAAATTTTGAAGATGCTTGGAAATTTGCTCTTCAAGTCTTGGTAATATTTCCATTTGTCCCACCAGAAATATATATCTTTGCAACTTTTGATTTCCAAGTTTGTTATTTCTTCAACCACCTTTTTCTGTTGTTGATTTCCATTCCGGATACCGCTTCCTTGAGGTAATGTTGTATCTTTCACTAACAAATAATAGGGCCTTCCTTGTCTTTTTGTGTGAATGATCTTTCTCCACAGTTGTGTTTTTTCAGAAAAGAACCTCCAAGTCCATTTTGCAATAAGAGCTATGTTAGTTTGTCTTAGATTTCTAATGCCAAGTCCTCGTGCCTTCTTTGGTCTACAAGCTCTTGCCCATGCATTCCAATTGATTTTTTTTTCCCAGATGAAGAGCCCCATAAGAAAGCTCTCGTGATTTTGTTGAGTTGCGTTTCTACTTTAACTGGCATTGGAAACAAGGACATGCGATATATTGTTAAGCTAGAGAGAGTTGTCTTGATAAGAAGTATTTTACCTGCTTTTATAAAGTATGTATCTCCGTTTCCATGGAGCTAACTTTTTTTAGAACTTTTCTATCGCCACTTCCCAAATAGAACAGTTTATGCATGTTGCTCCAACTGGAAGACCCAAGTATGTGAAGAGGTAGTTCTTCAATCTTGCAGTTAAGGATCTCAGCAACATCTTAAATGATATGATTATCTCCAATGCTTAAAACTGAGCTCTTAGTCAGCATATTGTAGATGAGACACTTTGATATTGTTGTTGTTTTTTTTTTTTTTTTATCATCAAACCATAAGTATTTCATTCCACAAGAAACATTTACATGATGGTTTTATAGAGAAACAAGTACATCATAACATGAAACAAATACAAAGAAAGATACACAATGTAAATAAATCGCGAAGATAAAGAGCGATCTACCACGATAGCATCCAAATCTTGTACTCTGAGATTGGGGACGAAATGGTATTTTAAAAAGAGATGCTCCTGTGATAGATGAGTGATATGCCCAAAAATTCTTCATGTGCAGCGACTAACCTGAACCCTAGATTTATTTTTCTGATGAAGAAAAAATTGATCTTCGCCCATGCCAAATCGCCGATGTACTTTTATCAAGAAAACCAAACACGAACAAATCCGTAGGAAAAAAAACACTATAAAAGTGTAGATAAAATCACTCAAATAGCGAAGATAAAAATCGCTCCAATAGCGAATAGATTATTGGAAACAACAAAAATAACTAAAACTAAAAAATCTTTGCTCAAATCTATCCCCTAAAGGACAAGATCTGAGCAAAGGAAGAAGAAGAAGTTGATAGGGTTTTCTCTAGTTTTTGAGAATAGAAAGAGAGAGGAGAGAGGAGAGAAAAAAATTACACTTTGATATTGTTGTTGATGGAGAATCCATAGATCATATTCAATTACATGGCTTGTTTTATCAGTTTTTAAAAGATTTTAGCCACCATTATAAACAAGAATTGAGAAAGAGAGTCTCTTTGACTCAAACCTTTTTGGGGTTTAAATCTTTCTATGGATCTTCCATTCACCAAAATGAAATGTTGTTCCGAGGATACACACCACATAACCCATTTTATCTTTTTATGACCAAAACCAGAACATTAAGGACCTCTTTGAATGGTGTGCCAGCTCACATTATCAAGGATTTTTGTATGTCCAGTTTGCTGAGACTTCCAGATGATTTTCAGTAATAATCTGAGGAAGGACTGTCTTCAATCTTTGTGTGAGAACTTTGGAGATCACTTTATAGACACTACTGACCAAACTAATTGGTCTAAAGTCTTGAGGAGTCCCAATTTGTTATTTCTTGGGAATTAGACTTAAAAATAAATAGTTTATTCTCCAATCTAATCTCTCATTCTGCTGAAACTCCATTACTATCCCCATTAAGTCTTTTTTAATGATTTGCCAAACAAATTCGAAAAAATCCTTGTTGTAACCATCATGACCGTCCAGGAGACTTGTTTTGCTTGAAATCTTTGATTGCAGTCTATACTTCATCTTCTGAAATTTTCCTTTCAAGCCATAAGATTTCTTGCTCTGAGATTTTTGGGAAGTGATCTTCATTCAGTTGTGGTCTCAATTTGTGATTGTCTTGAAACATATTGTAAAAGTAGCTGGAAATTTCATTTCTTATATCTGCTTGACAAAGATTATCCTCACATTGATTACCATTTTCTGTATTGTATTTCTTCTCATTTTTCCATTTGCTAGTGAATGAAAGTACCTAGTGTTTGCATCGCTTTCTTTTAGATGTTGAAATTTTGATCTCAATAGCCACTTTCTTGCATTGTCTAAGTTTAGCTTCTTCAATTGAGATCTCAGTTCAACTCTGTTACTGAATTGAGGGTTGGAGAGGGCCCCAAATTCTTCAAGAGCATTTATTGCATCTATTTGAGAGGTGAGAACCTTCTTCTTTTCACCCATTCTGCCATAAGGTCTTTTGCTCCACCTTTTCAAGAAAAATTTAAGATTTTGCAATTTTTTTGAGAAGATGTAACTGGGTGAGCCATGGAATATCATTCATTCCCACAACAAAGCTATATTTTTCAGAAATTCAGGATTTGTAAACCAATGGTTTTCAAGTCTAAAGGGAGGGTTTTTCTATCCACATTGGAAGAAGTTATGAGAATTCAGAATGATCAGATAAAATTATTGAAAGAAGAATTTGAGTTAGTAGTGGGAATTGACCTTCAAATTTTGTAGATACAAGGATTCTGTCTAGTCTACATAGTAGGGGATATGTCCGCATGTTTCTCCAGGTGAAGAGTCCTCCATTTAGTGGTAAATCAATAAGTTCATGTGATCCCATAAACTCATTAAAAAATATTGTGGCTCTGAGATTGCCTGGCTTTTTCCTCTTCTCTTCATATGTGTGGAATTAAAGTCTCCTGCTATAACCCAGTGTTCTGAAGCCCAACCTGTTATATTTCAAGTTCTTCCCAGAACTCAAACCTCTCCCAATATGTGCAAGGAGAATGTACATTAGTGACTGTCCATTCATAGTCTTCTGTTTTTTTACTTGAATTTGTGAAAAATAGTGTTTAGTACAGTCAATTCATCTGTTTTCTCTAAAAAATTGTCATCCCATACGGTTAATATGCTTCCAGATAGACCTTGTGAAGGGATAGCCTGCCATTGAAAATTATTATTACCCCACATATTTGAAATCCACAAATCATTAATCTTAATCATATTTTTTTTTTTTTGCTAACAAACACAAATCTCATTCATTCATACCAAATGGAAGATTACATGAGGACAAGAACAATAACAAAGAAATCAAAATACAGCAAATGGTACCAACTAATAGACCGAGAAGAGAAAGATCGAAAAACCGTTGAAGCACCGATGTTGTGTATTCAACTGAGATCAGAAAGGTGATGGTTTTTGGAGAGAATTCCAACCATTTAGATAAGATTTCTTCTAAGAGAAGATGTGCTCCCATGGGGGAGTGATTTGCCCAGTAATTAAACGAACCCATATCTTGAAACCCTAAATCTTCATCTTCTTGAGGTTCTAAAGCTTCCCGGATATGGAGAACGATCTTCTTGTAGTCATCATTGAAATCTAACCAAACGTCACAAAGGACAGGTATGAACACCATGAAGGTGTAGTTAAGAAACACCATGAAGGTGTAGTTAAGAAACACCCTGTAGGTGCAGTCACAAAGGACATGAAGAAACACCATGAAGGTGTGTTTGATTGAAAAGGAAAAGCAATTTTAACCCTAGAAATCGAAAGAAACGGTGAAGTAAAACCTAAATCTAAGAAAGCAATAAAGAGAGGAGCTCAGATCCGCTCCGAAGAGCAAATCTGAGCTCGCCGGGGCTTGACGGAATCTGACCGAAGAAGATGTCTGAAATCGCTAGAGTGGGAGAGGAAATCACTAGGTGAGCAACTCTGTAGTTTTTGTAATATTTGTTAAGAAAAAGCTTGAACCAGATTTTCTTTTTGCATACCCGTAACTTCTTGATTAACTGTTTCATTTCGACCTTGTTGATTTTCAGTTAAAAAAATCTATTGAAACAAATTATTAGGCTCCGAATCTCGGAATCAGTTTATCTGTTCTACATCATGGCACAAAGACGACACATAGTAAGTAAACAAAGATTGTGTGTGAAGTGTAGAATGTTTGACCGACACGTTCTTAGTCCTATATAAGTCCTATTTATTTTGTGATAACACATATAATAAATTTGATAGTAATTAATGATAAAATATTTTCTTGTGTCTCTTGAAGCTTAATTGGCATACAATGTGAAAATTAGTCAGTAAACATACATTTTAGCATATATCTTAAAGAAAATAACATTTATTATACTTTTACTAACTGATTATTACACAAGGATATAAAATATGAAACTGATATTACTCCGAAATTTGGAACCGAAATCTCCTCGAGACAATATTATACAAGTGTCTCGGTCCCGACATAGACAAACCGGAATCTGAGATCAACTACATTAATATCTAGAACCACGTAAATGAAAATGTTGACTGGCATTTTTCCGTTACCTCGGGGCCAACTAGAGGTGTAAATCGGGACGGGCCAGCACGTTTATGGCACATCACAGCACGTTAAAATTCGAGCACAGCACGTGACCGGCCCAGCACGGGCATAGTACGTTTGTTTAATGTCTTTGTCTTTGTGCCAGTGCACAAAATAGGCACACAAACCAAAGACAAAGACGCTGCACGTGTTAGCACACGGCCCGAAGATCACAATACGCGAAGAAAGCACGCCACGTCATGCGTAAAATACTACACAATACATCACATTTGATGCATATTTCACAAAAAAATCATTGTTTTAGCCAATTTATGACATTTTATCTTCGATATGCTAATTAATTTCTATAATAATACATGTACTAACTAAAATATCTCAAAAATATTTATTTTGGAGAACATCAAATAAGTGTGCTAGCACAGCACAGCACGGCACAACACGTTTATATTTCCAAGACAAGACAAAGACACGGCACGCCATTTAGCACAAAGACAACACGTATGAATCTCCCGACCCCAGCCCCCAAAGACGACATGCTAAGCACGTGACTTCATGGGCTGGGCTGTGCCGGCCCGGCACGTTTTACACCTCTAGGTATTAAGATGAATAAAGAAAAATTGTTAGCATGCTTGTACTGTTTCTGTTACTACGGCATCGTTAGTTAATTTCAAATAATGTTTGAGACGGTGATTTTGTGAACAAGACAGTGAATCAACCATCCAAATTTAACTGCCTTTCACTTGCATATAAAGTAGAGGTGAATCAACCATCCAAATTTGTACACGGTTACCTGCTGAATTTAGAGTGCAATACCATGTATTTTAAAGCTTGTCAGGTGTCTCAAATTTTCCATATTTGGCATAATTAGAGTCCTACAATTTGAGGTTTCTTAGAGTCCAAGAAAGCTATAGGGTTTTATGAGCTTATAAAAAAGTTCTGGTGAGATGATCGGTCAGAAGAAGAAAGCATTGAAGTTCATAGGGAGAAGAAATAATGTCAAGCTTTCCAGAGGATATTCACTTTGAAATCCTTTTGAGGGTACCAGTGAAATCTCTATTAACTTTTAAGTGTGTATGCAAGACATGGTTTTCTCTAATTTCTAGTCCTAATTTTACTAAGATGCAACTTAATCATTCTATCCAAAGAAACAAACCTAATCTTCTGATTAGAGCGACTGATTGTACGAGGGAGGCGGATTACTGGAACATATTCTACACCATTGATCACGATTCATTGGAGTCATTATTGTCGACGAATCTATTACTCGAGTCTACGGTAGAAATTGATTGCCCATTCAAATCCTCACGTTGTGCTGAACTTATGGCTTGTTGTGACGGTCTGGTTTGCCTATGGTACGGCGGAAGTGGGATATTTTGTCTTTGGAATCCATCTACAAGGGAGTACAAGGAATTACCAAAATCAAATATAACTGAGCATGTCTGCATGGTTGGGTTTGGTTATGATTCCAAGGGTGATGATTACAAGATACTAGCTGGTTCGGAAAGTCTGTTCGAAGTCTATTCGCTAGGATCAAATTCATGTTGAACCATTGAAAAAGTACCCTATAAATTTTTTAGTTGTGAACCATCTGGAGTGCTTGTTAATGGAAATCTTCATTGGTTAGTCGAAACTGCAGACTCTAGCTCTGATGATTCTAACTCTGATGATTCTTGCTCTGATGATTCTGTTCTAGAAATTCTAGTCTCTCTGGATATCAGTAACGAGATATTCAAAGAAGTGGAACTTCAGATGATAGAACCTTGGGAGAATGATTGTGCGTTTCATAGTATAGGGGTGTTGGAAGGGTGTCTTTGTTTATTTGCTGTGAATCCTGGTGTTCGTGTTGACGTATGGATGATGCGAAATTATGGAGTTCCAGAATCTTGGACTAAACGTTATGTTATGAAAGATAAAACAATTGTTGATGCGTATGTGAGACTAATGTGGTCTTTTAGGAGCGGTGAGATTCTATTTGGTGGTGATCTGCTTTTATATAACCCCGAAGATGACACGGCTATAGAGCCATATATTCCTAGTTCGACACAATTGTCACGAAAAGAGTGTTACTTTGAAAGCTTAGTTTCAGTCAAGTCTGGAACTTATGTACTGGCAGAGGAGGAACAAATAGAAGAGTCCGATTCCGATACGTACTCTGGCATATAGCATGCGATGGGAATAAAGATTAGTGAGTTTTCTATACAAAAATTTCAGTTCTAACTCTGTCATTGTTTTTTCTATTCTTGTGGCCATCTTATCTTTCGAAGTTCTCGGTTTTTTTTTTTTTTTTTTTTTTTTAATTATGGAGCTAGCAGTACATGTAGTCTCTTATTTGCTTAATTAAGTGCATGCTCTGTAAGTTTTTATTCTTCGAATTGCACAAATTTGAAATTTGATTCAAGCTAATTTGCTAGCTTGAATACAAGCACTGCTAGCTTCAACTCTTGCGTTACTGGCTTCATTACAAGCTTCAATTTTACGGAGCATGGCTTCTTGAGATTCAACCATAAGTTTTGTAGAAAGCATTATTGTTTCGTGCAACCGATGATCATCACCCACGGTAGCAGAAGTACTGGTGGTTGTTGACATAGTGATCAATGGGTATAGATATCGACGAATGAATTCTATGAAACTTTTGTTGGAAATTTCTGGATACTTAAATTTAAAGATGCAATGGAGAGTGAGGTTATGATGAATGAATATTTCTTGAGGCATTAAGACATTATAAATACTAGGGTCTGGAAACTAAATGCCTTCAAGTCTATGAACAGAGTAAAAACATAAACCCCCAGTGAAAATAAAAAGGAATATCAGACTACTCTTAATTAATTTGATAGTGTAGTAAAAGATAAATCTCTAACAGTAACTCAGTGGAGGAAAATCTTTTAGTGCATACTTTAGCTTTTTTTCTTTTTCCTTCTCTTTTGGGTGCATGGAGTGAATTCCCTTTCTTTTTAATAATCCAATCATCGTAGTAATCCAACAAAAAAAGTTATCGAGGGAATCCAATGCTTTTTCAAATACACAGCATGAGAGACAACCAGGGGAACTACATAAGTTGGAGTGGATTTTTGGTAATTACAGGGTTCGAACCCCTATCTCTGCTGTGGTAGGGAGCATGCCAACCACCAAACCACTTGGTGACTTGCGATTCTTATGGCCGATTATGTATAATATATATATGTCGGTTTATTGGCCCACGCGGGAACGTGCTATATTTTTCAGAGATCATGATATTTTAGTAAAAATACAAGATAAATGAAAGAACAACAGAAAATAAAAATACAATTGTACCCAAAAAAAAAACTAGCAGGAACTTTAGTAAAAAAAAAAAAAAAACTAATAAAAATACGACTGTTCCCCAAAAATGCGGGACATAGCTTGTGTATTTGTAGTAAAATAAATCTTGGCGAAGTTATTACCATCTTCAGCTTCTCCAATTCGGCTCCGGATCGTCTACACGAAAATTCCTCTACACCTTTGCACCCGCCAATAAATAGCTATCACATGTTCTACTTTAACATACCAAAATCGGTTCCGGATCGTCTACACCAAAATTCCTCTACACCTCTGCACCCGCCAATAAATATCTGCCACGTGTTCTACTTTAACATACCAAAATCAGATTTTTTGAGCATTTTAAAGTTACTTAAATTGAAAGATTTTCAAAGATATAAAAAAGGAAAACGTTTGCCCTCCCTTAATTATCTCTTCCCATTACCTATACCGTACCATTGTTAAGGTTTACACCATTGAGGAACACTTTCAAATCTCTCTTTTAATTGTGGCATGAACTTTGGATGCTTTATTAGTAATGAAAATTATGTTAATAACCTTGCATACTGAATGCTTGCATGGTATAAATCTCTCTTTTGCTTTATTAGTAATGGAGATTATGTCAACGACTTCGATGATCAAAGGAAAAAAAAAAAATCAACGACTTCGCATACAAAATGCTTCCCTGGTAGAAATCGGCTACTATGAATATCAAGGATTTTCTACATCTATAGAGATCGATAGTCATGCATAAAACAGTTGATCTCACCGCCTTTTTCATGGTAGATCGTGATATAATTTAAATGTATCACAAATCCATTAAACAGTTGTTAATCACAAATAACCATTTCATATAATATCAAATTTTTACTGATAGATCGACAGTTGCTCTACGTTGGTCCCCAAAAAAATGATTGCTACTCATACTTAAAAATTTATGTCTCAAATTTAGGGACGGGCTATAGCCCGGGTTAGCCCCTTGCTAGGCCCGTCCCTGGCTTTAAGATAGCAGGACTCTCTTTTAAGATATAAGCACTTGTGAGACGAAGGAAAAAAAAATCAATGCAAAGACTACGCTACAGTACATGGAATATGGTTTGAGTGGGAAGAGATAATTAAAGGAGGTTAAACGTTTTCCTTTTTTATCTCTATGAAAATCTTTCAATTTAATCAACTAGAAAAATCTGATTTGGTACGTTAAAAGGGAACACGTGGCAGCTATTTATTGTGGGTGCAGAGGTGCAGAGGAATTTTTGGTGTAGACGATCCGGAACTAATTCGTGGTTGACCTCTCAATTTTCTTTCTTTCCAAATACATAAGCCATTCTGCTTTCGAAAAATATGGCTCAAAAATATGATCTTGTTTCCGTGAAAATGTAGGCCAATAAGTAGAACTTACCATTTCGAAGAACAACGGGAATTGCAGAAAACCAAACAAAAGAACTGGAACACAACTCAAGAGTGATATAGATATCGATGTCCAAGAATAATAGTAAAAGCTGCTCCAAAAGAGACTAATATGCTGGCCATGGAGATGAATAGTGTTGCAAGACCGATTATTAGTTTTTGTGGCAAGTATTTCAAGAAATCTTCCTCAGAATACCGTGATGTGAATACAGCCAAGAACATTAGCACTGATGTGATCGAGGAGAAAAGAGCCAAGGCATCTGATGTTGCAAATACTGTTGCAACTGTAACAATAAAACACTAAAAGAAGATGCGAAGATGTTAGAAATAAATTTTCTGAAAGGTAAATAAACAATCAAATGGACAGCAAATAAAGGACAGAGTCACCTGTTCAACACGATGTCCTTAACACGATAGTTGACCGGTACGCCTCAAGAATGAGTGATGCCTATACCCCGTGGTCAAGTCGTATCCATGATAAAACTGCCCGTTGCAAGCACTGTTAGCACTACATTACTTGCCCACTCTTACGAACTCAACAACAATGTCTCAGAAGAAGTGAAAATACCACACAAAGGGAGAGAGACGAAAAGAAGAGGATAGTAGCTCTTCTGGACACAAATTAGAATGAAAAGTTCGAGTCTCTTTTATAGGCAGAAATGAGAGAGGCGCAATAATGACAGTTGATTCTCAATTAATTCCCTTCATAAATCTAATTAAATTAAAACGGAAATAAAACAACCAATTTAATTTAATTTTCAAATCAAAATAAAGTTTAAAACGGAAAGAATATTTAAATTAATTAAACCGGTCATTACTGCATGCATAAGAGTTTTGGTAAGCAAAATATATTGCGCCTGGTCAGACGCCCCCCCACATTAAGACAAAATTTGATTTGATTTTCAAAACGTTTTAGGAATTAATTCAAAAGAATTATGACCAAAAAGATAACTCTTAGTTGACTTTCCACGCCGGGGTAGCACGAGCCCGAGCCTTAAGCCCAAGCCTTAGTGGAATCAAAATTTTTTCGCACACCCACATTGTTTTACTAACTAGCCATAATGGAATAGCTATATAGTGGATATCCTCTTTAGTTATACCCAATGTGGGACTAAAGGACCTATTTCATTCACTCATAGAAAATGAGTAAGAGCTCTTAGAGACCCAAAGGTCCTAAGTTCCATTCCCACCAAGACCATAAAATCAAAACATTAAAAACTCATTTTCTCCAAAAAAATACCATAAAAGACTTCTTATTCAACAAGACTGGAAGACCATTATCACTGCTATTATTGTCTTGAAGGTTTCCTCCGGGTACAGTTATAGCAGCAGCAAATGCTACAGTAGCTATCAAAGCAGCTACTACCATTCAGGATGTAGATAAATCTTTCATCCACGTCTCTCCTTCCTTCATCAATTCCTTGTGTTTCTCTGTAAATAGAAAGTGAGCTGTATCACCGTTATTGTTTCTTGCATACCTATCTTTTTGTAGCATTGTATTTTCCACCATCTGGATAAAAATAAATTAAGATTTGCATTAGTACAGAAAATAAGGAGTATCTCTAGCCTAAATGTAGTGATTAAATTTCTCTTGCATAGCACAAGGTCAGATACGGATTTAGTAATACGAATGGCATTTATTTATTTTTCTTGATAAAGAATTTGGAGTCGAGTTTTGAAATTCAGTCCTTGGCATATATATCATCAGGGCCGTCTTATAGAATTGGGGTACCCTAGGCGAACCAAAAATATGGGCCTTTTTTCAAAAAAAAAATCACCAATATAGCCTGGCGAGATTGGGGTATACCCAAACTAATTGGGGTATACCCAATAAGACAAAATAGGTTGATTTTACTTCAATACCCTTGAACTAATTAACTTAAAATTAAACCTAAAATTAAAAATTAAAAACTCATAATCTTCCCTAATCTCTCTGCTCTTCCCCTTCATCTTCTTCCATTTCTTACATCAAACGAAAATCTTGAACTTTGATTTTCCAAAAAAATCGTTGACTCTACCGGCGAAAAGAAGACTATAAATGATGTTTAAACTCAAACCCATCATTGTGTTGTGTGATTTGATTGTTATATTAGGTTAGAAATCGAAAATTATGATTTCTGGTGTTTTTGGCCTAAGGTCGTAACATGCATATCTTGCCGAGCTTTTCATAATGACCATGGCGTATACATAAATTTTTCAACAGCCTAAGGGTATTTTTGAATACCTTGCCGGCCAAACAACAATTAGGAAGGGTATTTCTAAAATACCTTACTTGCCAAAAACAGCCTAAGGGTATTTTTAAATACCTTGTCACCAATGTTTTTTCATCGACTCGGCGGGTATTTTTGAAGACCTTGCCGCTAATAAATATTTTACTGTCGTCTCCTTATTGTCAAAAAAATAAAAATCGGAAGGTCGACGAATGAAGATCATCTTACGCCAAACTTTGGCGGATGATCTTCATTCGTCGACTTACCGACTTTTTATACTTTCGTAACTGAAAGTGTTGATTTTTGATCTAATTTTGAGTATGATTTCATACAACTGACTTTGCAATCCCCTTTTTAGAAGTGTTTGGGTCGTGTGCTTTCATTTAGATTGCAAAAGATTTTCTCAAAACAATTTTTTTTCATAAAAAATCTTCCCAAATAAGTTCAATCAAAAACAAAATTTCAATTCATAAGTTTTAATCCACTCAATTAATCAATCTAAACTCAATTAATTAAGCTAATCAGATTTTTTTAGTATTAATTAAACAAGGGTATATTAGCCATTTAGAAAAATATATTGCTAAGGGGTGGCTTCTTTTACTTCAAAATGACCCTATTTTGTCTTATTGGGTATACCCCAATCTCGCCAGGCAATATAGGGATAAAGCTAAAATTTCTTTTAGGGAGAGATAAATTAGTATATCTAGGTGATAACTTGAAACTCGGCTTATGCGCCCTCAAGGCCGCCTAATTTTTTTTTAGAATTTTGGTTAGATATGGGGTTATAAGCTTGTATTTTGTCAAAAAACAACTGCAACATTGGTTATTGATTTCGCAAAATTAAAAAACTAGTAGCGTTTATAGGTATTACATGGTATTTACTAAAAATTATAAATGCAAAGTGATTAACCGTGGCAAGACAGTTTACTAACACTTATAAGTGTTACAAATTGACCATAGTAAAAACAAAAAAATTTGGGCCCCCAATAATTTGGGGCTCTAGGCACTTGCCTATACTGCCTCCATCATAAGCCGGCCCTGTATATCATCACAAAAAGATTTTATCTTTGTACTACAGTGACATCGGTGAATGATATTTTGATATAGGTATATTTGTAATACACAAAGGACATAAAGATTGTTGGTTTCTCTGTACGTACGTCCTCTCCTTCGTCTGCAGCCAACAATAATCTTGCTTGTATATAATAAATTTACCTTAAACCATTGTATTTCTCGTTGCATCTGGAACGCTGCACCAGATACAACGTTGAGTCGTCGGTTATGAGGTAACTCAGCACAGTAATGAAGGATACTATTACTATTCTTATCAAGGTCAGAAGGTGCATGGCCTATGACTCTTTCTTTTAATATACGTCTGAAACCATATATCATTTCATTCCGCTCGCTGATAACCAACTTTATCAATGTGTGTCCAACATCTCCCTCCCTATCGTCCGAACATAGCCAAGGAAATACCCGTAAAGACTCCAGAACGAATTCCGTGGTTCCGAACTTCATAGTATTCTCCATCAATTTATAATTAAGAAAAATGTCTTTAACCCTTTCTTTGTCAATTCCTTTTTTATCAAGCTGTGCTAAGAAACATTTTGTCAATGCAACAGCGTGTTTGTGCATCAACTTTTGATCGTATAATCTTCTGATAAAAGGAACTGTAATAACAATGAAAAAGAAATCGACATTTCACTGTCAAAAGCTCAGAAGACACAGTCAACCAAAAAGCCATAACCACAACAAGGTCATCTACTCTTCAAGGGTGTAGCATAAGAATATCATCACCTCTCTGTCTAGAAGACGCCTGCAACACTTTACAAGGTCGCGGTGGATCCCAAGCCTGCTCAGAAGAAACAACTTCAGAAACTAAAGAAAAGTTTGATTGGGGCACTACACCAAAACCAGGATTTTCTAACAGTGCAACCTGTCACAGTTTATTTTTCAGTCACAGATACACCTGTGATAAGTCCTGCAACATTTATAACTGTTATTAAATTTTGTATTCGTGATAATAATTAGGAATATTAAATTCTTTTATTAGTCACAATAATATTTGTTGATAATTTTACAGACAATCACAATTATAAATCAAAGTGATGATTCCACCCAAATATTTCACAACATCTAAAACAACCCCAAAATTATAACACTTTGAATTTTACTTGTCACTAATTTTCCCACATTTGTACAAACTAACAATTATATTTCATTTCTATAAATCAAAATATATTTTTCTTTTTCTTTTTAATTTTCTTAATATTAGAAAACATGAGCAAGACCAAGTCAACAAGTCATGACTTTATAGAAATTTGACTTTGACATATCTGCTTCTTCCGAAGACGGTGAAAATTACCGGACACCCTTATCGAATAAGCTACAATAAAAATTCCGAAGATTGTGAAAATGACCAGACTACCCCTTATCGGAAATAAGTAAAGTAAATATTACAGATTGTTAAAATGACCATATTACCCTTAATGGAAAAAAGTGCAACAAAATATTATGCAGACTGTGAAAATGACCAGACTACCACCGATCGAAATAAGTGAAGTAAATATTACATACTTGTGAAAATGACCATATTACCCTTAATGAAATTAGTGCAATAAATATTGTGAAACCGTAAAAATGACCGGACTACCCTTATCTAAATAAGTAAAGTAAATATTACGTACTATGAAAATAACCATACAACCCTTATAAGAAATAAGTAAAGAAAATATTACAGACCGTGAAAATGACCATCTTACCCTTACTAGAAGTAATGGAGACTGTGGAAATGTCCAAACTACCCTTATCGGAAATAAGTAAAAGAAATATTACACATTTTGAAAACGACCATATTACCCTTACTGTTAAAATGACCATATTACCCTTACTAGAAATAAGTGCAATAAATATCATGGAAACTATGAAAATGACTATACTACACTTACAAGAAATAAGTGCAATAAATATCATAGAGACTATGAAAATGACCAAACTACCCTTATCAGAAATAAGTAAGGTAAATATTACATACTATGGAAATGACTATTTTACCCTTATTGGAAATAAGTGTAATAAATATTTTGGAGACTATGAAAATGACCAGACTACCCTTAACATAAATAAGTAAAGTAAAATATTATAGACTGTGAAAATGACCATATTACCCTTACTGGAAATAAATGCAATAAATATCATGGAGACAATGAAAATGACCAAACTACCCTTATCGAAAATAAGTAAAGTAAATATTACAGACCGAAAATGATCATATTACCCTTACTGGAAATAAGTGCAATAAATATCATGGAGACTATGAAAATTACCAAACTACCCTTATCAAAAATAAGTAAAGTAAATATTACAAACTATGAAAATGACCACTTTACCCTTATTGGAAACATATGCAATAAATATTATGGAGACAGGGAAAATGACCAGACTACCCTTATTGGAAATAAGTAAAGTAAATATTACAAACTGTGAAAATGACCATATTACCCTTCACCGGAAATTAGTGCAATAAATATTATTTAGAGTGTGAAAATGACCCGGACTACCCTTATTAAAAATAAGTAAAGTTAATATTTGAGCACGGTTGAAAATGACCATATTACCCTTACTTTGAAATTAATGCAATAAACATCGTGGAGATTATAAAATGACCAAACTGCCTTATCAAAAATAAGTGGAGTAAATATTATAGTATGTGAAAATGACCATTTTACCCTTACTTTGGAAATAAGGTTAATAAATGTAATAGAGACTGTGCAAATGACCAAACTACCCTTATCGGAAATAAGTAAAGTAAATATTACAAACTATGAAAATGACCATATTACCCTTAATGGAAATTAGTGTAATAAATATTATGGAGATTGTCAAAATGACCAGACTATCCTTATAGGAAATAAGTAAAGTGAATATTATAGAAAGTGAAAATGACCATACTGCCCTTACTGGAAATAGGTGTAGTAAATATTCTGGAGACTTTGAAAATGACCAGACTACCCTTATCAGAAATAAGTAAAGTAAATATTACAGACTGTGAAAATGACCATATTAAATAAATACAATAAATATCATTGAGACTATAAAAATGACCAAACTACCCTTATCAAAAATAAGTAAAGTAAATATTACATATCGAAAATGACCATATTACCCTTCTACGAAAATAAGTGCAATAAATATCATGGATACTTTGAAAGTTACCAAACTACTCTTATCCTAAAAAAGTAAAGTAAATATTACGTATTATGAAAATGACACTTTACCCTTATTGAAACATATGCAATAAATATTATGGAGACTGTGAAAATCACCAAACTACCCTTATCAGAAATAAGTAACGTAAATATTTCAGACTGTGAAAATGACCATATTAATTACCCTTACTGGAAATTAGTGCATTAAACATTATGGAGACTGTCAAAATGACCAGACTATCCTTATAGGAAATAAGTCAAGTAAATATTATAGTCAGTGAAAATGACCATTTTACCCTTACGAAATAAGGTTAATAAATGTAATGGAGATGCGATAAGTGTAAAATGGTCATTTTCACAAATCTATAATATTTACTTAACTTATTTCCGATAAGGGTAGTCTGGTCATTTTCTTTGTCACCATGTATTTATTGCACTAATTTTTCGTAAGGGTAATTTGGTCATTTTCACCGTCAGTGATATTTACTTTACTTATTTCGATAAGTGTAGTATGGTCATTTTCACAATATCCATAACATTTGTTGCATTTATTTCCCCTAAGGGTAAAATGGTCATTTTCACAAAATCGTACTACTTACTTTACTCATATCCGAAAAGGTGGTCTGCTCATTTTCACAGTCTCCATAATATTTATTGCACTTATTCCAGTAAGGGTAGTATGGTAATTTTCACCGTCAGTGTGATATTTATTGCACTTATTTCGAATAAGGGTAGTTTGGTCATTTTGACAGTCTTCGTAACATTTATTGAACTTATTTCCCCTAAGGGTAAAATGGCCATTTTAGTAGACTGTAATAATTACTTTACTCATATCCGATAAGGGTGGTCTGGTCATTTTTACCCATCTCCAAAATATTTATTGCATTTACTTCGGTAAGGGTAAAATAGTCATTTTCACTTGTCTATAATATTTACTTTACTTATTTCCGATAAGGTTAGTATGGTCATTTTAACTTTGTGTCCATGATATTTATTGCACTAATTCCAAGTAAGGGTAATATGGTCATTTTCACCTCAGGTGATATTTATCGCACTTATTTCTAGTAAGGGTAATATGGTCATTTTCTGTCTGTAATATTTATTCACTTATTTCCGATAAGGGTAGTATGGTCATTTTCACTATCCCCATGATATTTATTGACTAATTCCTAGTAAGGGTAATATGGTCATTTTCACTGTCTGTGTGATATTTAGTGCACTTATTTCTAGTAAGGGTAATATGGTCATTTTCACAATCTGTAATATTTATTTCACTTATTTCCGATAAGGGTAGTATGGTCATTTTCACTATCCCCATGATATTATCACACTAATTCCTAGTAAGGGTAATATGGTCATTTTCACCTATCTCTGTGTGATATTTAGTGCACTTATTTCTAGTAAGAGTAATATGGTCATTTTCACAATCTGTAATATTTATTTCACTTATTTCCGATAAGGGTTGTCTGGTCATTTTTACTATCTCCATGATATTTATTGCACTAGTTTCTAGTAAGGCTAATATGGTCATTTTCATTGTTTATACTATTTATTTTACTTATATCCGATAAGGGTAATATGGTCATTTTCTTAATCTGTAATATTACTTTCCTTATTTCCAATAAGGGTAGTCTTGTCATTTTCACTCTAGTAATCTTTGAACCCGTGATGTTCAATCTGATGTTACAGGTTACTAGAGTTAGAAACTCAGGTTTAACTCTAGTAACTGATGTTCATCCGAATCTAAAACTCGTTCTAACTCGGTAATCTTTGAACTCGGGATGTTCAAATCGATAAATTTCATTTTCGATTCACCCTGATGAGAAACTCATATCTAACTTTAGTATTCTTAACTCGTGATGTTTTCGAATCGATATAATTCTTCTCCGTTCACTGAATTAGAAACTCGAGTCCCTAACTTTAGTAATCTTAACACAGGATGTTTTCGAATCGATATATTTCTTCTTGATTCACTTCAAATGAGAAACTCGGTTTAACTTTAGTAATCTTCGAACCCGTATGGTTTCTTCGTTCTTACCAAGTTTTTGACTTAGAGTAGTCAACTCGCGGCGGGTTTCGATTTAGAGCACTGGTATGCATACATTTATGCAGAAATAGGGTTTGTTTAAGGTTTCGTAGAATATCTAGAAGAAATCTTACACCGTAAATGGATGGATTCGTCGTTCTTACCGAATTTACGAATTAGAGTAGTCAACTCGCGGCTGTGTTTCGATCTCGGGCACGGTATGCATACATATATGCATAAATAGGATTTGTTTAAGGTTTCGTAGAATATCTCGAAGAAATCTTACCCGTAAATGGATGAATTCGTCGTTCTTACCGAATTTCGACTTATAGTAGTCAACTCGCGGCCGGGTTTCGATCACACGGATCCCTGCACGCATACAATATGCGAAATAGGATTTTTTAAGGTTTCGTAGAATATCTCGAAGGAATCTTACCTGTAAATGGAGGGATTCGTCGTTCTTACCGAACTTCTGACTTAGAGTAGTCAACTCGCGGCCAGGTTTCGATCTCGGATCCTGGTACGCATACAATATACAGAAATAGGGTTTTTTTTAAGGTTTCGTAGAATATGTTGAAGGAATCTTACCTGTAAATGGATGGATTCGTCGTTCTTACCGAATTTCTGACTTAGAGTAGTCAACTCGCGGCCAGGTTTCGATCTCGGAGCTTGGTATGCATACATATATGCATAAATAGGGTTTGTTTAAGGTTTCGTAGAATATCTCGAAGAAATCTTACCTGTAAATGGATGAATTAAATGGTTCTTCCGAATTTCGACTTATAGTAGTCAACTCGCGGCCGGTTTCGATCTCGGATCTGGTACGCATACAATATGCGAAATAGGGTTTTTTAAGGTTTCGTAGAATATCTCGAAGGAATCTTACCTGTAAATGGATGGATTCGTCTCTCTTACCGAATTTCTGACTTAGAGTAGTCAACTCGCGGCCAGGTTTCGATCTCGGATCCTGGTACGCATACAATATACAAAAATAGTGTTCTTTTAAGGTTTCGTAGAATATCTTGAACGAATCTTACTTATAAATGGATGGATTCGTCATTCTTACCAAGTTTCTGACTTAGAGTAGTCAACTCGCGGCCAGGTTTCGATCTCGGATCCTGGTACGCATACAATATGCAGAAATAGTGTTTTTTAAGGTTTCGTAGAATATCTCGAAAGAATCTTACCTGTAAATGGATGGATTCGCTGTTCTTCGCCGAATTTCGACTTAGAGTAGTCAACTCGCGGCCGAGGTTTCGATAACGGATCCCTGAAACGCATACAATATACGAAATAGGGTTTTTTAAGGTTTCGTAGAATATCTCGAAGGAATCTTACAGTAAATGGATGGATTAAATCGTTCTTACCGAATTTCGACTTAGAGTAGTCAACTCGCGGCCGGTTTAGATCTCGGATCCTGAGTACGCATACAATATCTGAAATATGGATTTTTTAAGGTTTCGTAGAATATCTTGAAGGAATCTTACCTATAATGGATGGATTCGTCATTCTTACCAAGTTTCTGACTTAGACTAGTCAACTCGCGGCCAGGTTTCGATCTCGGAGCTTGGTATGCATACATATATGCATAAATAGGGTTTGTTTAAGGTTTCGTAGAATATCTCGAAGAAATCTTACCTGTAAATGGATGAATTCGTCGTTCTTACCCAATTTCTGACTTAGAGTAGTCAACTCGCGGCCAGGTTTTGATCTCGGAGCTTGGTATGCATACATATATGCATAAATAGGGTTTGTTTAAGGTTTCGTAAAATATCTCGAAGAAATCTTACCTGTAAATGGATGAATTCGTCGTTCTTACCCAATTTCGACTTAGAGTAGTCAACTCGCGGCGGGTTTCGATCTCGGATCCCCGTACGCATACAATATGCGAAATAGTGTTTTTTAAGGTTTCGTAGAATATCTCGAAGAAATCTTACCTGTAAATGGATGGATTCGTCGTTCTTACCAAGTTTCTGACTTAGAGTAGTCAACTCGCAGCCAGGTTTCGATCTCGGAGCCTGGTATGCATACATATATGCATAAATAGGGTTTGTTTTAGGTTTCGTAGAATATCTCGAAGAAATCTTACCTGTAAATGGATGAATTCGTCGTTCTTATCGAATTTCTGACTTATAGTAGTCAATTCGGCCGTGTTTCGATCTCGGATCCCTGACGCATACAATATGCGAAATAGGGTTTTTTTAAGGTTTCGTAGAATATCTCGAAGGAATCTTACCTGTAAATGGATGGATTCGTCTCTCTTCCGAATTTCTGACTTAGAGTAGTCAACTCGCGGCCAGGTTTCGATCTCGGATCCTGGTACGCATATAATATACAAAAATAGTGTTCTTTTAAGGTTTCGTAGAATATCTTGAACGAATCTTACCTATAAATGGATGGATTCGTCATTCTTACCAAGTTTCTGACTTAGAGTAGTCAACTCGCGGCCAGGTTTCGATATCGGATCCTGGTACGCATACAATATGCAGAAATAGTGTTTTTTGAAGGTTTCGTAGAATATCTCGAAGAAATCTTACCTGTAAATGGATGGATTCGTCGTTCTTACCAAGTTTCTGACTTAGAGTAGTCAACTCGCGGCCGAGGTTTCGATCTCGGAGCTCCGTATGCATACATATATGCATAAATAGGGTTTGTTTAAGGTTTCATAGAATATCTCAAGAAATCTTACCCGTAAATGGATGAATTGTCGTTCTTATCGAATTTCGACTTATAGTGGTCAATTCGCGGCGGGTTTCGATCTCGGATCTGAGTACGCATACAATATGCGAGAAATAGGGTTTTTTAAGGTTTCGTAGAATATCTCGAAGGAATCTTACCCGTAAATGGATGGATTCGTCGTTCTTACCAAATTTTTGACTTACAAGTAGTCAACTCGCGGCTGTGTTTCGATCTCGGATCTGATACGCATACAATATGCGTAAATAGGGTTTTTAAGGTTTCGTAGAATATCTCAAGGAATCTTACTCAGTAAATGGATGGATTAGCTTTCTTGAATTTCGACTTAGAGTAGTCAACTCGCGGCCGGTTTCGATCTCGGATCCCTGGTACGCATACAATATACAGAAATAGGGTTTTTTTAAGGTTTCGTAGAATATCTTGAAGGAATCTTACCTGTAAATGGATGGATTCGTCGTTCTTACCGAATTTCTGAATTAGAGTAGTCAACTCGCGGCCAGGTTTCGATCTCGGAGCCTGGTATGCATATATATATGCATAAATAGGGTTTGTTTAAGGTTTCGTAGAATATCTCGAAGAAATCTTACCTATAAATGGATGGATTCGTCGTTCTTACCGAATTTCTGACTTAGAGTAGTCAACTCGCGGCCAAAGTTTCGATCTCGGATCCTGAGTACGCATACAATATACGAGAAATAGGGTTTTTTAAGGTTTCGTAGAATTTCTTGAAGGAATCTTACACCAAATGGATGGATTCGTCATTCTTACCAAGTTTCTCGACTTAGAGTAGTCAACTCGCGTCCCAGTTTCGATCTCGGATCTGAAATGCGCATACAATATGCGAAAATAGTTTTT
>JAJJWW010017683.1:0-84698 GCA_023531295.1 Papaver armeniacum | reverse complement strand
CATACATTCCGTTCCAAATATAGCCCTTAAATCTTAAACCACAATCCTTAGTACGAAACAGATCTTCAATTCAATTCCTCAGCTATTAGGTTGAGCTTTCTGAAACACACTTGGTACGAAACAGATCTTCAATTCAATTCCTCAGCTATTAGGTTGAGCTTTCTGAAACACAACTTTGTTTCATTCAAGCCATAGTTCCATCTTTAACCACTGAGCTTTTTTGCTTAGGAGACTTCAAAACATCATCAAAGCTAGTCGGATAACTAAACAGAAAAGTCCCACTCAACCAACTCCCAATGGTTTTACTGAACTCGCAGTTCCGGAGAATGCGGTCCAAACTATCCATTCCATTACCACATATGTAACAATTTGAAACTAAGCTAAAGCATATTTTCTGCAATTTGAGCCTTGAATCCTGCACAAATTAGCAACTTAAACCTCTAAACTGCATTATCAGAATTAACTCCTATTTCAACAATGAACTAGGCAGCTATAGATTCTTTTTGAGGTTTTAAGTATGGAACCGGTCAGGGCTTGGATTATTTTAGTCAACAAAAGAGATGAAGTAGCGAAGGTTAGTAACCTACCATCAACATGTTAGTAACTACTAGAAGAGACTAGAGAGGGCAATTAAAATACGCAACAGACAAACGAAGAAAATAACAGAAAACAATACCCATTACTTTCATCCAAGCAATACAATGTAGTATTGGTTAGAATACATGACTCGGAAAACAGTTGAATATGCAAAAGAATACCTGATTCTGGAAGCAGTTGAAAGCCAGCATTTTATAAGATTGTAGACAGGCACAAACACAATGATGGATCAAAATGTATAGGTAAGAACGAAAACACAATATTTTCCAAAGCTTATGGCCTGGACACTCTATTTTGCCAAATCCAGAGATTGGAAAATATATACACCTAAAACTGCAATTCATTCCACATATGTCGAGAGCATGTTTCAGTTCTAAACTTCTAATTTCATCAAATTGATAAGAACCAAAACAGGGATACTTGGGGTATTACGCAACAAAAAGTTGAAGACGTAGAAACAAGTGGTCAAGTATTTGAAGAAGAACCAGCCTAACTAATCATGGAATAAAAACATTGAAACAGATAAACAATTCATTAATATAACTCATATGAGTTATGAACACAAACTGCAACAAACAATATAAAGAAATGTCGATTAAAGAGATAAACTCTCACAACTATCCAAGCATTGTAATTTGCAGACTTAAGGTGTGCTAATTTCATGCACACAAATAAGTTGATAGAAAAACCCCTCTGAAGTAACAAGATTGCTCATAGTTGTAAGACAAAACAGATTAATACAGTGGACTTACATCTTTCCATAAATCTTTAACTTAAATTGAACAGAAGAAGAGAGAATTTAACCGAAAATTTTAATTTTTATTAAAAAAAATTCTGTAAACTAAAAACATACACTCACTTCCGAGTTCGCTCGTACCCATACAAGTGATATGGTTCCTTCTGAATGATCACAATGATACTGCATCTCTTTCTCATCACCTCGTTTTTCCGTAGTTGCCTCGTGCATAAGATCGAGCTTTTCTTGCTCCATATTCAAATGATTTTGAGAATTTGTAATTTCCTGATGAATTCCTGATCCGCAATCCTCAATTCAACTACTCTAACTTGCCATCTATCCCTTCTCAATTCTGAATCTTTTTACCTAACAGCTTTTCTATCCTCTTGGAGTAAACCGGTTTCACCACTGTAGATGCATTTGTGGTTGGTAAAAAGAGGCTTCTTAGAGATCTTTGAACATATAAATGGTGTTATTATGTACTTCCACCAGTTAGCTCTTAAGATAGATGAGATCGAAGAGGATGGATAGCTGGTCACAGAGCATCTTCACTTTTCCGACTCCGCTCGAACCGAGTAATCAAGATCAGTAGTACAGAAGCCTCTTTTTCTTCCATTTCTTCTTACTCTTCATCAACATCTTCTTCTTCTGTATCATCTGAGTTTTTAGCAACAAATTTGATTTTTTAGTTGCAGCAGCAGCCGCTTCCACGTATTTATGCTTGAATCGCTCTCTCTATCTGTCTGAAGCCTTTTGTATTCGAGGTTAGGGTTTTTAGACGCTTACAGTTGCACCCAATTCAATGCCACCTAACACTGGCCTGTCTATAGCCGCACCCAGTGTTGAGACCAAAATTGCTGAGTTTTGGTAAGGTAGAACCCAAGGCTCAAATTGCTAAGTATGAGAAATAAAAAATAAAATATGTAATTAGTCGAAATCCTTTCTCTTTTTGAAGCATGTTAGTGGAGGTTTCGATGTTGGAGATACGGTGGGAAATGTAAACACAAGGTAGCCGCCACTCATTGGGAATTCAGCTTTTTGAAAACTCTTACAACATGTTCACTCATAGATCTGACTCACAATCTGAGTATGATTCGGTAACTTGCTATCGATCCCTTTTCCAGATCCACCCTACAATATGGGGTCAAAAAGCCAAAATAAGTCATTTTAGCCCTTATAAAAAGAAAACTTCTTTTCCATTTTAATGGAAATAAAACCACCGGTGAAAATAAAAAGCTAAAAAAAAAAAGAGATCTTGAATTAGAAAATCAAGTCAATTTTGAATCTTTTTACCCGGGAGATTTTCCAGAGCCTTGGAGTGAATCGGCTTGACCCGACTGGAGATGCATTTGCTAGTTGGTCAAGCGGCTTCTCGGGCATCTCATAACATAAAAATGGTTTTCTTTATGTTTCTCCAACATATGGGTTGTAAGGTGAATTAGATCTAAGAGGATGTAGAGGTGGTTACAGAGCATCTTAACTTTTCCGACTCCGCTCATACTGAGAAATCTATATCAGTAGTAGAGAAACCGCTTTTTCTTCCATTTCTTCTTGCTCTTCATGAAGTATCATCTGAGTTTTTACAAAAAAAAAAAAAAAAAAAAAAAAAATGATTTTTTAGTTGCAGCAGCAGCCGCTTCCATATACTTTATGTTTGAATCGCTCTCTATCTGTCTGAAGCCTGCATCAAAAAAAAATTATCTAAAGCCTATTGTATTCAAGGTTAAGGTTTTGATAAGGTTAGGGTTTTTAGACGCTTACGGTTGCACCCAATTCAATGCCACCTAACTCTGGCCTGTCTATAGCCGCACCCAGTGTTGATACCAAAATTGCTGAGTTTTGGTAAGGTAGAACCCAAGGCTCAAATTGCTAAGTATGAGAAATAAAAAATAAAATATGTAATTAGTCGAAATCCTTTCTCTTTTTGAAGCATATTAGTGGAGGTCTCACTCAGTGTTGGAGATAAAGTAGAAAATGTAAACACAAGATAACCCACTGGCAATTTAGCTCAATGAAAACTCTGACAATATGTTTACTCATGGATCAGACTCACAATCTGAGTTTGATTCGTTATCTTACTCGAGCAGAGTTAAAATTTCAGACTTTTTTGATTTTTATGATGTCTGACCCAAGGTCCAACTCGACTCATATATTTATAGAGACGAGTGTAATGAGTCGGATTCAGATGATCCGGACTTTACTATTGTTCGATTATGATTTTTTTTTTCTATGACTACTATTTTGTTTTAGCCAAGTGTAATGAGTTGGATTCAAATGATCCACACGAGTCAGTTGAGTCAGAAAAAATAAGCACATGGACCTGTAATTTGATATGGATATAAGGATTCCAACCCACTTTCCATAGCGTTTATTGCACAATCGTTTTACAACATAAACCAGATTTTTACGGTTACTTGGCAAAAGGGAAAATGTGTTGCATCTTGTAACCACTGATCTAAGAACAAATTTTCCTTTTGCATCTAAAACCCGTTTGGAGTTCTTATAGTGTTTGTGTAAATAGAGCCAGAGAATAAATAATTGTTGTAAGGTGAGCTTTTCCCAATCGCAGATAACCCACCTGTTGAAAACAATCATTATGAGTTTATTTATTATTCTGTCACGCGTGTTAAAATACCTACGCACGGACACCAAATACGTGATTAATTTTAGATATTTCCAACTTACATTCTCAACATTAATGCTCCAACTAAGATTCTCGACGCTAATCCTAGTATAAATAGTAGCAATTGAGTATGAAACTATAGTAACAAGATTTTTCATATATGTAAGACAAAATGTTTGTTGGAAATTTTAATGATAAAATTATTTGGTATGAGTGAAAGTTGTTTCTCAACTTTGAACTCTGAGAGGTGTGTTTGGGTCATGTATTTTTATTCATAAGACACCTAGTGTAGAAGTGTTATGGAGAGTCGTAGTAGATATGATGAGTCATTTATGGATGAAAAACAAGATATCTTACACTCTTTAAATTTTTGATAATTTTGTGATGATGATGATGATCTAAAAAACAACCACATAAATCATTTACGTTTACTATACGTTAAGTATTGTTCTGTTTTTACAGAATTTACGATTATATAACTCTCTCCAGAGATTAAAGGTCAGCGAAATGACATACTGAATAAGGAATCAATACCTTATTATTAGAGCGTCGCTCGAACAAACTTACATGCCTTGATATGTCAAGTTTGTTGTCAAATTTAGTTGGTCAAAACTATATCTGGATTTATAGTTTATCGCAGATTTTATACGTTATTCAAAAGGTTATGTATCCAGTGTGGCTTTTTCTAAATAACGAAAAAACGTCATTAAGTATGATGAATAATAACGCGACTTAAAGTCGCGAATAAAATTTGTTATTTAGTACCACGATTATCATATGTTATTGTAGATAACATATGATGTTGTCATAAAAGAGGCACTTAGTACCGCAATTATTGGGTATTAAATACAACAACGGTTAATATCTACCATAACTGAGGCATTTTCATTAAAATAAATATACTAATTAAAACGTGAATATTATGTCATTTTCATGCTACTAATTCAGATTTTGGTATTCAGATTTTGTGAATCATAAATTTCTTTAGATTCAAAGTTGGTGTATCTGAAACATGTTTTGGATCAAACTAGAACTGAGAAAAAATTATGACTTCAACTGTGTCGAGCATTGCTTGGTCTAACTCGCAAGTTTTGTTATTTCAAGATTGTTGTCAATATTAGCAGCACAAAACTACATCTCGATTCCTAGTCTACTAAAGTCAAGTCATTAGAATAAGATTTTTGTTATAGGGAAAGCCAATTATTTTGAAGGGAAAGCTGACTTTGGTCCTAAGCAGTTGATTTTTGGTCAATACAGGGGAAATATAAAACTCTATTCATCTTTAATTTTTTCCCGATTTTCCAAGATTAGTATTACAGTAAGATTAATATGCATCCCATAAATATATCAAAAAAAAAAGTAATCATCCCTAAGTCTTTCGCACCTTTGATTTTCATGAATCTATTGTAATAAGTTTAAATTGATCTAATACTTAAAGCTTACCTTTAGTTTTCCTCTGCATCATCGAGAAAATGAACCCCAATTTCACGATATTCACCAACATTGGGGGAAAAAGCAGTCATAAGATTTGAAATTGCTTATTGGTTGATGTAAGTAAATTGATTTGAACTTTAACTGTTTGTCACCGTCCATTGTATAAGTAGAAGTAGCAAATTCAGATGGTTCTATTACTCCCGTACATAAAAGAAACATCAAAAATGGTTTTAAAGTTCAATAGTGTTCTTCGAGTAACAAAAATTTAATTGAATATCGGCCGGGTTTATCTACAAATAGAGATTTTAGAATTTAGGTTAATGGTGATGCTGTACAATTTTATCGATAGTCTGGAATGTATGGGAAGTTACGAAAGATAGGAAAGGACACTGAAATTTATCTATTTTCACCCCTCATTGACTGTGAGTCAACTTACTCGGACTAAAGTCAGCTTTCCCCCATAATTTTATGCTTTCCTTATAACAATAATCTAGAATAACCCTTGAAGACTTCAACTGTGTTAGATCAATGCTTGGTCTAGTATCGTAGTTGAGAACCAAACATCACCAAATAACCCTTGAAGAATGAAGATCGAACGAAGACATCATTGACAAAGAGGTATGTAAAGAATGAAACATCCTATTAATTTACTCAAGGCATTACCCTTCTATCTATATGAAAATATGTCATATGACTTCTAGTAGATTTAATATTGCAAAGAAAACTTTTGTGTCAAGCTTTTCTTGTTAAACATCTCGAAATATGATTCAAACAATGAATGTCCGTAGATCCTTAACAATCTTATTTAAGAAAATTTATTGTTCAAGGACTATTTTTGTTTCAAGTTGATCATTTGAAAATTTCTTAAACAATGATATTTCATATCTATGGCTATTGGGAACGTTTCAAAACATGAAAATAGGATTTTCAGAACTACTGAAATATGGACACAAAGTATGTACGCATACCCACTATGCGTACCCTAGATATCCTAGTTCTAGAACGTAGTGAAAAAGTGGGGGTACAACAACCTCACCCAATATTTCGATAGCAATCTGTATGGACTATCTCTAATATACTTTTAAGAGAATCAACTGACATGATCGTGACTCAATCTTAATAAAAAGTATATCAAGGAGTTAATATCTCTATCTCTCGATTTGATCTATACTCAAACAAATAGAAATTTGTGAGTCTTTATCAAATACAAGAGATATAAACTTGGATGGTACCAAAGACCAATATCCAAGGATCAATCAATTTCCAATCAACAACCAAAAGGTTGGATTTTACAATTGATCGATACAGCACACAACCTGTGATATTTCAATTATATAACAAAATATAATACATAATAGAAATAACACATACACGAAGTTTTGTTAACGAGGCGCAAATGCGAGAAAAACCCCCGGACCTAGTCCAGTTGAACACCACACCGTATTAAGCCGCTGCAGACACTAGCCTACTACAAACTAACTTCGGTCCGGATCAGTAGTTGAACCCTAATCAATCTCGGACTGATTCAAGTTACGCTTGCGCTCCCTACGTCTCTCGATCCCAGCAGGATACTACGCACTTGATTCCCTTAGGCGATATCACCCAAAACTAAGAGTTGCTACGACCCAAAGTCGAAGACTTTAATAAACAAATTTGTATCACACAGAAAAGTCTATGATAATAGATAAACCTATGAGTTTTTGTTCCGTCTTTTGATAAATCAAGGTGAATAGGAACTAATTGATAATCCGGACTTATATTCCCGAAGAACAGCCTAGTATTAGAGCATCTCCAATGAGACTTTGCAAAATAACTATATTTAAGGCCACATAGAATTTTTAGTGTTTTAACACAAAAAACTTCTCCAACGGAAACCTCAAATATGAATGTAAGGATGACGTGTGAGGTAGTTATTTAAACATCCGCTAATCCATCCTATGGTTTTAGAGGTTCACTTAGAGTATTTAAACATCCTAATCACCAAAATCTAAGGTAATTAATTAAGGAGTTAATTGTTTAAGCTTTAAATCAATGGTGTGAAATATTTTCAAACTTTTATGGTTGGAGACGAATTTGTTTTCACTTCTATAAATTAGGGAAATTTGATCTCACATCCCTAAAAAGTTGGTTACACATAGGATGCACATCAAGTTTCCATTGGAGATGTTCTTATCAATCACCTCACAATAATCTTAATCATATGGTAGCGAAACAAGATATTGTGGAATCACAAACGATGAGACGAAGATGTTTGTGATTTCTTTTTATCTTGCCCTATCGGAGATATAATCTCAAGTCAATTATTCAATTGAACTCGTACGATAGAAAATGGCAAGATCAGATCGCTCAACTACAAGAGAAGTAGTTTCGTCTGGCTTCACAATCCCAATGAAGTCTTTCAGTCGTTAACCAACAGGGTCTCGAGAAGAAACCTAAGGTTAAAGGAGAATCGACTCTAGCAAAACCAACTAGTATCACACATGAGGTGTGGGGATTAGTTTTTCTAGTTGCCAGAGTTCCCCTTATATAGTTTCAAATCAGGGTTTGCAATCTAAGTTACCTTGGTAACAAAGCATTCAATATTCACCGTTAGATAAAAACCTGATTAAATACAAACTAATATCTTTCAACCGTTAAATCAAAACTTAGTTTGTCACACACAAATGAAATGTATTTCATTTAGGTTTGAGTAACCGTACCTAAATGTGTACTTAGTTAGTTCACAAATAGTTAACCAATGGTTAGCCATATGAGCACTTTCATATTAACCGTATTCATCTTCTCATAACTAGTTCAATTGACTCATAAGAACTAGTTGAAGAGTTGTTCAATTTCTTAGGTATTTATTCATATACATAATTGAAACAAAACCGGTTTGATTTATTTGAATCAATTCATGAACAATATACCCAGGGTTTGCAAAGATTGTATTCCTTGTAATTTATTGTTTTAAGTTCATGAACTACCGATTTGAGAAATAACCAGCTTGGGTACGCGTACGGGTATACGTACCTTAGCTACCGAATTTGAGTTTACAAACTCAGCAGAAATTTTCGGTTCGAAAACTTCTGTGGGTACGCGTACCTAAGGTGACTGGTTTAACAATTTGCAAACTACAAACTCAACAGAAATTTTCGGTTAGAAAACTTCCGCCTGTACGCATACCCAGCATATCTCCTTCACCAATACCGCATGCACACATATGCACACACTTGGTTTCCGGTACATGGAATTATACACTAATGTGCAAACACCCTATATATGCTTATGTCCATAGATGGTAATCTCAACTATATATTTCAATCATTGAAATATTCTTCTATAATGTTATAACAATCGTTATTCACGACTATCGTCATCAAAGCTATTTTCAAGATTGAAACGTCATCATGACTTTCGTCACGGGTAAAGATGAAAAGTGGTTAAAGCGAAAGCTTACCAACACATATTTCGAGAAAAAGATGGGCGAGTAAACTCGGCTCGAAATAGCAAATGTGTATGTATGAAAACTATCATACTTAACGGCTTTTGTCTCAAAATTAGGAGATAAAGTAGACAGACTTTGAGTGATAGATGAGTTCAAGTCTCCACATACCTTTTAGTCGGATAAAGTTCCACTGGTTCTTCGAGTAGTACTTCGTCTTTGTAAGATAATCGCCATGGAGTCTAGAGCTCAACTATACTTAACTATCCTGGACCGAGACTTAGTCATAAGTAAACTAGAAATCAAGACATATAGTTTTGATCACTAATATTGAAAAACATGCTTGAGATAGCAACGTATGCGATTTCGACCGAACAATGCTCTAACAATCTCCCCTTTTGTCAATTTTAGTGACAAAACTTTCAATACATATGGATTACAAAATAGATAAAACTTTGTAGTTTCTCGTCCACATGCTTGATCTCCTTGGTGCTTCAACATTACTCGAAAACTTCATCTTTTCCAAGTACTTCCATGATTCCGTAGATGTTCAATTCAGAATCATAGTTGTTGAAGTTCCGTAGCCATAACAATGAGAAGCAAAAGCTCTCGATCATTGTTATACAGTGTCACAGTATTATTACACAACATCAAAGTTCAATTCTATCACAACATTGAAATAAATACTATGGTGATATGTATCACTCCCCCTTAGTCAATACTTCGTCTCAACACGAAAACCACTCCCTCTTACATAATGATCCGGAAACCATATGTATTTTTAGTGTGAACTACATATTAATTCTCCCCCTTTTTGTCAATAAAATTGGTAAAGGTACGAAAACGGATCCTAATGAAATTTTCATGGAAACACTTCAAGACCAAAGAAAAGTACATATCAACTTTGTTTAGATTTTTTTTTTTTTTTGCTTAATCATAGAAATTTTATTACTAAAAGGAGTTAAAAAGGTTTACAAAGAAAACTGTCTAGACAGGCCCAGAACAGTTTGACCCAACAAAAAGAAATAGAAAAAAAAGACTGTAAACAAGCCCAATCAATAATACCACTAATTTCTTATAATAAATGACTAATCATTTTTTAATTATAAATGTTTTCATAATTAATTATAATATTTATTTCTATTAATAAGTTATTTTGATAAATAGAATCAATAGACATTTTCTCGCAACAATGAGTAGTAGAAGAGGTGGAGGCCGAAAGATTAGTGGTGGTTAAGGGGCGGAGCCAAGCACAATTATATTTATTTTTGTTCTTTTATCGTAAAAATGGGATACAAAGTCCATTTTTCCATTCGTTATCCAACCTCATGATTGCAATAAAATTGATTGAAATACAAAAAAGAATATATACACGGAAAAAAATAATGAAACTAATCAATTGACGAAATTTTGTTCAATCTAAACCTCATACATGGCATTTGTGATTGAAAATTAGAATTGCGTCCAACAACCTAATGGGATGGGCGACGAGATGATGGTGGCGGTGGTGGAGTCAAAAATTGACATTGAGGAGGCCTCTTTTAAAAAAAAAAAGAAACATGTAAACTTGGGTGGATTAAACCATAAATATATATGGACAAAGTACTATTTATAAAATAAACTAAAAAATTTATGAAGTTATTAAAAATTTAAGGGGTTAGAGCCAGTTAGTCAACCCTTGGCTCCGCCACTAGGTGGTGGTGGATAAAAAAGTGGATTCATATGGTTTTATGGTGGTGGCGGGTATTGGTGAATAAAACATATTATGCTAATTTAAAACGCATACAAAATGTGTAACGTTATATTATAAAGTATAAAACATGGTTGATCATTCTAATGTTAAAATAAACTCGATAAAACACATGTCCATTTTAAAAAATTGGTGCAATCAATTGCCATGTTATGTAATAACTAAACGAACGACACGAATCAAGATCGAACATGAAATTATTTATTATCGATTTGCTTATGTAAATAGTTGTCGTGATTTGTCCTTGGTAAAGATAAATGATTAATTAAATTTACATTATAAATGTCCCTTTAATAATCTAACATAAATACATAAATTTACTAAAAACTATATTAATTCTAATGGTGGTAGTGGAAGTAGGGTTAGTATAAGCGGTGACGGGTGTTTGTGAATGGTGGAGGGCGGTAACATTACTATTAGTGGAAGAAATAGTGGCGGTGGATGGTTTTTATGGTGGTGCGGGTGTTGGTAATAGTAGTGTATAACAATAGTTTTTGCTTTTTAGTGAGTTTTATTGTATTGTGAAAGATGTAATTGGTTGTTTTTAGCACGATTGATAAGGACAAAAACCAAATTTTTCGAGGATGATACCTTAACGATATGTCTGATATGAACATGATTTGTTCGATCATCCGTATTATATAAAGGCAATTGGTGTACCGTGTAAGAGAACATTATCGCTCTCTCAAGTACTATTACATTCTTTTTCCTAAAAGACCATCAATGTCGAGTTGTTTCACGACAACTACCTACAAAGACAACAACTTTCACTCAATTCCGTTATAAAAACTTATTTATCGGGAAGATGTATTTGCATTCTAAAATATTTGTTTGAAAATTATGTTTGTTCTTCAAAATCATCATAAAAAACTCTAAATTTCGCCTCAGGCGTTTATAGAATATTTTTATATTTTACATTCTCAAATCATGCGACCTCTTGATGGCAAATCAACAATATCAAATTACGGATCAATACGTATAGGTTTCATTCACCGGGTTAGAAGGTAGAGTAGACACGGATGGGTAGATCACACGAGACATGACCGAGAATACTTCAATAATTTGGTCAAGGATAAGGTCAAAAATTTAAGATTAACTTTCTATAGGACTAATTAGATCGGCCGATAGGAGCTGACTAAAATATGGATTAATAATAATTTTCACGTAAGACAATTGCAAAACATAGTTTGGATAACTCTACCTATGTAAAGAGTGGTCAAGATTTGTCCTTCCTCAATTGCTATGTTATGTGAAAAGAAGGTGATATCTAAGATTGAGCTATAATTTAAATCTATTTGATTGATACCATTTACAATTGATGCCTTGAAAAATTGACGTGTTGTTATTATTATTACGGGCAAAGGGATACATTGACCACACTTGCGCAAATAGCTCACTTCGTAAATGATTGGTGTTGCCTATAATTAATCTAGAATGCAACGAGGAATTTGAGAAACAAGGCACCCCGAAGCGAGTGTCCTAGTATTTTGGATATAGTAACTTAGACTAGATGTAATACTTATGTTTTTTTTTTCACAATCTATTTATTTAAGAAAAATGAACATTGTAAATACATAACATCAACATAAATTAGACAGATTGCATTTGACAATAATGGCTACTGATGGTTCAGAAACGGCAAAAAGAAAGGAATTGTTGTAGAAGAATTGTTGGGATATACAATCGGATTACTTGATACGAATGAAAAGAGGTATAACTATTTCGATTATGAAATCACATAAAGTTCACAAAGAAAGATGACATCAAGTTTAAAGTTAGTAACAAACATAATATGGATAACTAAAATGTTAAAAACAAACAAGATATATAAACTTTGAAAGCGAGTGGGACTTGAAGAGGCCAATTTTGAAAACTACAGTCTTAAAGCAACGATCCACAATACCATAATTTTTTTATAAATATTCAACGTAGAATATGTCAACTTTTGGTAAAGGATCTATTGACAATCTATTAATTTGAAATAGGATCATGGAGTACAATATGTGTTCCAGGTTCTTTATGAGGTAATGTGTCGCCAGATTTTATTCCAAGTGAAGGTAGGAACATACTTAAAGTGACAAAAATGTCCAAGACTTTTGAAGTTACTAAAGTTTTCGTTAAGGCCAATTGTTGGGCACAATACTTTGTTGAAGATTTAATGGCGAGAGGTTCTCATATATACAATCCCTTCGAAAAGGTAATGGGTACACATTTTAAACATTATCATCTAATGGGTGTTGAAAAATTATAGGAAAATCGTGTCACATTGGATAGTTTGTATCATTCGTTCGTCTGCAAAAAATATATTCGATATATACATAAAATATGGATCGGGGAAGATCAATACATAAAATATGGATGGAATATACAAGGATTCATTCATTCTATTTTCCATCACTATTTGCACAATGACATTCAATAGACATAATCCTCGTAAACAAAATATTTTAACCTATCTCCCATCAATAAATGACACAATAGGCTTGTAGATGGGGCAAAACGATTTGCTTGTTTTTACGGAATTGAGGAGACGACCGTGCGGAGGAGATTCCTTGAACCGAGCGAAATGTTCAACCTCACACAGATGCACTGCAAGAATGGAGTGCTTTGAATTCGAGAGATCAATCTGTAGTACTCCGGCCTAAACCAAGACAATGTCCGTTCCAGAGTAAATTCGGTCACAAGAGAGGATGGGTCGATCTGTAGGAGGGAAGCTGAGAAATATGTGGAATCAATTGTAATCAAAGATTGTAGGTATGTTTTGAATTCTGAATAAGATAAGTTCTGAATGATTGTTCAGTTGGGAGTAATTGCTCAATTGATGAATTGTTGATTTCGTGTTGTCTGTAAGACATGAAGTCATTGTCGTTTCAATCATGATTCAAAGACTTATTTATATTGCCGGAATTATAGACACCGTAATTCCATGAAGTGTGACAGTTGATGGAATCAAATAGTGGGGAAATGGAAATCGTGTTTGAAACCAGTTGCTCATCGTGCGGAGACTTGGTTGATTTTTCATCCACTACTTTGTTAACTCCTTCAACTGATTGCACGACTTGCTCACATTCCATCGTGTGTATGAACACACGTGTCGTAGACCGCCAGACCAAAACCCTAGTTAATATCCCCCCATGTAACACGATTGATGTCTCGTGTGATTGTGGAGTCTACAAGGCGACGTGTATTTAGTTAGTCGCCTGTTGACTTCATGACTTCATGGGACGATGAGTCCTTGTATTGTTGAGTCGAACGTGGTTCGGAAATATTCTGAGACTCATGAATTGAACATGTCTATTGAGACAGAGATATCATGTGTGAATAAGTTAACGTGAGAAAGTGTTGCTCATTAGATGAACTGTTGAATATTGATAGTTGAACCAATATTCTTTGGTTTGAGCAAGTATTTCTCGTCTGAGCAAATATTGCTCGTTTGATGAATTATGGTAGCGTGATCAAGTAAAATATTAAATCAGAATACTGGCAATTGAGCCGAGAATGATAAATAAAATGTTGATCATGGGATCAACGTAAAATTATTATCGTTTGAATCTGGAACTATGAACCTTGATCTCAAAACCCTAATTTGATCAATTGATGATTTATTGAAAATAAATCACAGAATGAAGAAGGGATCGACTACATGGGACCGTGGGTCGACCATATAGTGCCCGTGATGCTCACGTGAGAAATTATTAAGGTCTTCGAAGACCAATGATTTGTTGATGAAAGGATGATTAAATGCTGGTTTAATCATTTGTTGAAATAATGCTCGTCTGAGCCTTAGGTGATAAAACCTAATTAATTATGAAGAGATAAGGGACCGACCAAGGAGTCATGAAACCGGCCCTGGGTGGTCACGGGATCAAATATAGATTGTTCCATGAAACTCCAAATTGTTTGGACGAGTTTTGAACTTAATACGTGCAATTGTGCAAATTAGGTCAAATTGTGAAAATACGTGGGACCGGCTCCTTGCAATCCAAAGAGCCAACCTTGGTCGGTCAAGGTAACATGCTCATGTCACCAAGGTGTTCGTATCTCGATCCCGAGAATTTTGATATTTTCGATGTGCGTTTGAGCAATCATTTGAGAAAATATGAAGAAATTAGGGTTTTTGCTGAAACCGTCAAAACCTTCATGAGATGAAGGAAAATAATAAAAAATGAAGGAATCATGAAGTGTGGGACCGGCTATGTCCAATGCATGGCCGGCCGTCCAAGGAGCTTGGTCCACACGTTTTTCCAAATTTTTTATAATATTTTCATGATTTTAGGAAAATATGATAAAACCAAGGAATTTGTTAAAACCAAGGAGTTTTGTTGAAATCAAGGAGTTTCCATGAGATGATGAAAACATGAAAAATAATAATAATAAAATAAGGGAGTATGGGACCGGCTTGAGCATGGTTTTCCGGCTAGGGCCCGGTCCCGTGAGTTTTCCCTAATTTTATGTATTATTTCATGATTTAAAGAGATTTTCATAATTTGAAAGAAATATCATGAAATCAAAGAATTTCATAAAACCAAGGAAACATAAAAATAATAATAATAAAATAAGAGGTTTGTGGGACCGGCTAGGGCATGACCGGCCAGCTTGGGCCCGGTCCCACAAGTTTCCTTAATTTTATGTATTTTTTGTGTATTTTCCCATAATTTGAAGGAATTTCATAATTTGAAGGAAACATCATGAAATCAAGGAATTTCATGGGATTAAGGAAACATGAAAAAATATAATAATAATAAAATAGGGCGTGTGGGGCCAGCCAGGGCATGACCGGCCGGCTATGGGCCGGTCCCACGGGTTTCACTAATTTTATATTATTTTTCATGGGATCAAAGAAATATCATGAGATTAAGGAGTTTTTCATGAAATTAGAGAAATAATAGTAAAATAATGAAGAAACATAAGGTGTGGGGCCGGCTGGGAACAAGGCATGGCTGGTTGGACAATAATCACATCCCCACAATATTTTCCTTAATTTTATAGTATTTCCTTGGTGTGAAGGAAACACCATGAAACTGAGGAGTTTCCTCAAAACGAAAGATATTTGTTCAAGTGAAAGGATTTTCATGAACTCAAGGAAAATAATAAAAAATATGATAAAAATATGAGACTGGAGTGGGATTGACCACGGCACGTCCGGCCGGTCAGTGGGTCCATGCTCCCAGCGCCTTGGTCAATTTTTAATTATTTATTATTTTCCTTCCTATTTTGCATAGGTTCATCGTCTCGTCGTATTTTGAAATACTTGTTCGTACGGTGATTGTTAGTGCATCATCGTCGAGTACACTTGCACCATTTGAGTCGGGGCTTACTCGGAGGTAGCTCAGATGCCCGTGTGTTGAATATTTATTACTAACCCATGGAATTCTGCTGGGAAGAACCATAAATTGAAGTAATGAAATATTATGAAAAATATTGAATATTTTCCAGGGATTCGGTTAATGAATCTATTGATTTTAAGAATAATTAATTGATGGATCTATACTAGTACGATCGTCTAGGAGCATTAATTATTCAGGAATTGAGTGTCAAGAGCTTGCTGAAGCGTCATATTTCTTTCATATAGTCAGGGAAAACATTGTTACATCCTAAAGACGTTATTGCTATATACTAGCAGGCAATCTGTCTAGGAGCCGTCTAATCTTTTGATTCTATATAAAAGTAGTTACTGAAATTGCTCAGTATTCATAAGATATGTCGTTGTCTCAGCTGAGAGACTACACATCTACATGTGCTCTGAGAGACAGTATTCTCAGTCAGAGATTCTTGTGGCATGAGCTTTCATGCTTTCAATAAGAGACATGAGCCTCAATGTTCATCTGATTGATGGATCAGGAATACATATAATTATGGGTTTACGATTTTAGCCTTTTTCGAAAATCCACCATCTACAAGGCTTAACTTTTGTTTGTCAAAAGTTCATCGATCTTGTATCAATACATGCATATCGACATATGAAAGAGATAACTTTTGACATCGTATGGGACAATAATAGTTCACGGACGCAAACACACATATCCCATAACATATTGCAATATATAAAACCATAATACTGCAAAAATCATCTTCCAAACCATTTTTAAGAATTTAAACAAATAAACCTAAAAACATGAAGATGAAAACGTTGGACAAAGCTACGTGTACTCACAATAATGGCTATTCCAAACCCTAGTTATCCTTCTTAAACAAAAACAAGAATAAAATTCTTTTAACAAGTTTCCTAGACATTAAGATCTTTGAAAAATTCCTTGTCGTCCCCGAACTCCTTGTCGTCAACAGCCATTGGAACATATGGTTCATGGAGGAAGGAGTCAATACCAATAAACCTTCTTGGCTGATGATGTCGAACCAGGGCCTTCTGAATTTCCAATGATATTAAAACACAAGCCTTTATTTGCTGAATCTGTTTTCTTGCCAGCTTCAACTCTTCAAGAACATCTGAAAACTTCTGAGAGTTTGAAGGAACAGCTTTTGGCTTCCTCACATTCCTTCTTTTTTTTTTAAAAAAAAAAGTTGGAGACAATTGAGATTTCTCTTTTTCCTTAGTGATTGATTGCTTAACAATCATATTGACATCTTTCCTATCAGAAGACATTGTGCTTGGAGTATCCATGAAAACACGGTTTTTGTGAGAGGAGTTCACAATCAAATCTCAACAAGCAGTCTTAAGATATAAAGAGTATCAAAGAAGAAAAAAGGAATGTAGGGTTTCTAAACCTTTAAACGTTTTGTGTACGCACAGCTCACAACCCTACAAAGAGTGGAATTGTCGCAAGTAACCCTCTTCTTTTAAAAAGCAGGTCCTTTTCAATATCAATAGTGATATGAAGGAATTCCAAAAACCAAACAACACAAAGCTAAAAAAAACAAAAGAAATATATATTTTAAATCCTGAGGTGTGCAAGATCTTGTCTCTTTTTAACAGGCACATGAGACAAGATGCACAAAGACAACACAATCAAGTTGTGCTGTGGTGAACAACAATCTGTCCACCATGACCCTTTTGGTTGGAATTCATGGAATCCTGCCTTTCCGTATGTTTAAACCATGTTTTCTCTAATGGTCTAGATCTATCTTTGGAAACTAGTTTCTTCGAGGAAGATAAGATCTTACGTACCTTAGTGGTTTCCTCCGCGAGTTTAAGCTTGGTAGCTAGACGATCTACTCTTCGTTGAAGCTTGTTGACATATCTCATCTTGTGTTTGTATTTGAAACACTTTGAAAACTCATGACCCTTGAGAGAACAATAGGAGCATGTCAACGTATAAGATGGTTCAGGTTCCCAAAATGAGCAAGCTGCTAGGCACATAGTTGATCCTGAAACATTAAATATAGAGTTTCCAATAGAGGGGTCAAATGATTCTTCCATCTTGATTGGGTTCTCTTCTAAAAGATTATCAAGATTGATGTATGTATTGCTACAATTATCAAAATCAATATTTTCACATAGAAGAGCAACACTTGATTTTTTTTCTTCATCAGAATCATAATTGTCAGACATCTCATCAAGTGTCGCAGCAAGTCCTTTGTTCCCAGTATATTTTCTACGATATGGGCACTCATTTGCAAAATGGCCAAATCCCTTACACTTAAAGCATTGAGGCATATCCTCGTCATCAGTTTCATCGGTGTCTCTGTTTTTAGGAGGAATACGATTATGAGGTTTGACTGATGCTTTAGGCTTATCCCTGGAGAACCGTTTACTTCTCTTCAAAAGAAGATCCCTAAACTGTCTTGTGATCATCGAGACTGATTTGTCAAGATCTTCATCTGATGAATCAGTCTCAGAGTGATCGTCTTCAGAGATATACACATTTTTACTTGTATCAAGTACTTTTGTGTCTTTTAGTGCTTTGAACGCAACACCCTTAGATTTGGATGGATGCTCGTGATCAAAGATCTTAAGATTCCCAACCAGCATATTTTTGGAGATATTATCAAGGTTATTTCCTTCAACGATGGCATGCTTCTTAGAATCGTATCTAGATGGCAGAGATCTGAGAATTTTCATCACAATGTCCTTTTCAGGAATAGTCTTACCCAATGCAAAAGATGCATTAACAATTTCAGACACTTTGTGATTAAACTCATCTAATGAATCTCCATCTGCTATACGAAGGTTTCCCCAATCGTAATTAAAGCCTAGCTTCCTTTTCACTAATATTTCTTTCGAATACGGTTTCTAAGATATCCCATGCATCTTTAGACCTAGTGCAATTTGACACATGGTGATGAAGATTTGGGGTAATGGCATGTATGATGGCATTCAAACCGTCGGAGTTTTGCTTTGGAGCAAGTATCTCAGCAGCATCGTATTCGCAAATATTCTTTGGAACAGTAGCGTTACCTATTGCCACAACGGGAGCATCATAGACATTAACAACATATACCCATGCTTGAAAATCACGTGCTTGAATAAAAGCTCGCATAACAATTTTCCACCATGTTTGAACCATCGAAGACTGGTGGTACGTTAATAGAGATAACACCTCTGTCCATAGAGTCAAATCGCTACAAACACAAAATTTTGAGTTCTTAAATATGTTTGCCTGCTCTGATACCAATTGAAAAAGCGGGGGTACAACAACCTCACCCAATATTTCGATTAGCAATCTGTATGGACTAACTCTAATATACTTTTAAGAGAATCAACTAGACAGTCGGACTCAATCTTAATAAAAGTATATCAGGAGTTAATATCTCTATCTCTCGATTTGATCTATACTCAAACAAATAGAAATTTGTGAGTCTTTATCAAATACAAGATATATAAACTTGGATGGTACCAAAGACCAATATCCAAGGATCAATCAATTTCCAATCAAAAACCAAAGGTTGGATTTCACAATTGATCGATACAACGCACAACCTATGATATTTCAATTATATAATAAAATATAATGCGGAATATAAATAACACAGACACCATAAATTTTGTTAACGAGAAAACCGCAAATGTAGAAAAACCTCGGGACCTAGTCCAGATTGAACACCACACTGTATTAAGCCTCTACAGACACTAGCCTACTACAAACTAACTTCGGTCTAGACTGTAGTTGAACCCTAATCAATCTCACACTGATTCAATGTACAGTTGCGCTCCTTACGTCTCTGATCCCAGCAGGATACAATGCACTTGATTCCCTTAGCTGATCTCACCCATAACTAAGAGTTGCTACGACCCAAAATCGAAGACTTTAATAAACAAATCTGTATCACACATAAAAGTATATGATAATAGATAAATCTGTCTCCCACAGATAAATCTATGAGTTTTTGTTACGTCTTTTGATAAATCAAGGTGAACAGGAACTAATCGATAACCCGGACTTATATTCCCGAAGAACAGCCTAGTATTATCAATCACCTCACAATAATATTAATCGTATGGTAGCGAAACAATATATTTTGGAATCACAAACGATGAGACGAAGATTTTTGTGATTTCTTTTTATCTTGCCCTATCGGAGATATAATCTCAAGTCAATTATTCAATTGAACTCGTACGATAGAGAATGGCAAGATCGGATCGCTCAACTACAAGAAGTAGTTTCATCGGCTTCACAATCCCAATGAAGTCTTTCCGGTCGTTAACCTACGGGGGTCTCGAGAGAAAACTAAGGTTAAAGGAGAATTGACTCTAGCAAAACCAACTAGTATCACACGGAGGTGTGGGGATTAGTTTTTCCGGTTGCGAGTTCCCCTTATATAGTTTTCAAACCAGGGTTTGCAATCTAAGTTACCTTGGTAACAAAGCATTCAATATTCACCGTTAGATGAAAAACCTGATTAAATTCAATCTAATATCTTTCGATCGTTAGATCGAAACATAGCTTGTCACACACAAATGAAATGTATTTCATTTAGGTTTGAGTAACCGTACATAAACGTGAAAACTTAGTTGGTTCACAAATAGTTAACCAATGGTTAGCCATATGAGCACTTTCATATTAACCGTATTCATCTTTCTCATAACTAGTTCAAATGACTCATAAAAACTAGTTGAAAAGTTGTTCAATTGCTTAGGTATTTATTCATAGACACAATTGAAACAAAACCGGTTTGACTTATTTTAATCAATGCATGAACAATATACCCACGGTTTGCAAGATTGCATTCCTTGTAATTTATTGTTTTAAGTTCATGAACTACCGGTTGAGAAATAACCGGCTTTGGGTACGCATACGGGTATGCGTACCTTAGCTACTGGATTTGAGTTTACAAACTCAGTGAGAAATTTTCGGTTCGAAAACTTCCTAGTGGTACGTGTACCTAAGGTGGCGACTGGTTTAACAGTTGCAAACTACAAACTCAAATAGAAATTTTCAGTTAGAAAAATTCCACCAAGACGCTGTCGGGTACACGTACCCAACATGTCTCCTTCACCAATCTAGCATGAACACATATGCACGCACTTGGTTTTAGGTAAATGGATTTATACACTAATGTGCGAACACACTATATATGTTTATATCCATAGATGGTAATCTCAACTCTATATTTTAATCATTGAAACATTCTTCTATAATGTTATAACAATCGTTATTCACGACTTTTGTCATCAAAGCTATTTTCAAGATTGAAATGTCATCATGACTTTCGTCACGAGTAAAGATGAAAAGTGGTTAAAGCGAAATCTTACCAACACATATTTCGAGAAAAGGATAAGCGAGTAAACTTAGATCGAAATAGCAAATGTGTATGTATGAAAACTATCATACTTAACGACTTTTGTCTCAAGAGTAGGGAATAGAGTAAATATACTTTTGAGTGACAGATGAGTTCAAGTCTCCACATACCTTTTAGTCGAATGAAGTTCCATTGGTTCCTCAAGTAGTTCTTTGTCATTGTAAGATAATTGCCATGGAGTCTGGAGCTCAACTATACTTAACTATCATAGACCAAGACTTAGTCATAAGTAAACTAGAAATCAAGACATATAGTTTTGATCACTAATATTAACAAACATGCTTGAGATAACAACACATGCGAGTTCGACCGAGAAATGCTCTAACACGTAGGTAGGTACACATAACCCGTACGCATACCTAAGGTTATGAAATTCGTAAAGGGTGGATGTACGCATACTAGAGGGCACCGATTCGTGAACATCTTAAGGGTATGCGGACACAGGCACACGTACCCTAGCTTCCCGAATTCACGAACCTGGTTCATAGGTATGTGTTCTCCTACATGTACCTTCCCAAGACGTATTAAGCAGATGCTCATAAACTATTTTCACAAATATGTGCGGCGTTGCTATACATCTCATAAACACCATTAAGACTTCTTTGATTACTTAAATACTTTGTGTTTGTGATTTATGATTTAAATCTTACTTTAAGTGAACACAATTATGCTTATACGTTTATATCATATGGCATACTTGCCAAATCATTATACACAGTTCCAGTTCCCTGGATCATAATGTATATTCTTCTATGTAATTTCAAGACAAAATTTTCACATGCTTACATGAAATCCTAACAAGAGTTTCATCAAAGTAGAGAAAGTGTTTGCTTGATTCTCAAGTTATCTTTGCTTGAATTCAAAGAAACCTCTAGTCTTGAAAGTTTATAAATAAAGAGACCCAAACAATGGAGAATCTAATCCCGACATTTATGTGTCCTGGTTGTTTACTTGAGTCGTCCTATATTAACCTAGGTTTCTTCTGAGAAATATAATTAGGTTTAACACTAAATACTTCACTTAAGGATTCGTGAAGCGGGTTCGACTATATTTACCATAATAGTTAGTGTATCCCGATCTTGTTCTTATTGATTGTTGTCGAGGTTTTCATCAATTTCCAATCAAGAACGAAACGAGATATATATAAATCACAAATTTATCTTCATCTCAGACTTTATAACTCTTGAAGATAGATACCTAAAACTCTTATTTGTTGATTGGTTTAAGATTGTTCTTTAGAGGTGGTTTGAAATCCACAGTTCTCAACTAACTTTGAGTGTAAGTGTTCCAGTTTGTGAGGTTTGCTAGCTTTGTATATTGAACACAGATTTTCAATCCTTGATCTAAACGATCTAAAGGGAAATCAAATAGGCATATATGTTAAAGGTGGATTGGTATCAAAAGTTGTAACACCCTTTGTTTTTAGCATAGAGCATGCGCAAAGATGCGTCATGGCATGAGATGAGGCTTCATCTCAATCTTTTGTTGCGGTAAGAGGAACATTGGCCTAGAGCCAACGTCGCACAATCATTGTGCATTAGGCCAGAGAGCGTCGGTCGAGTGAGTGTTGCACAATATGCCGAAGTAAATGTTGCACAATCATTGTGCATCATGCCGAGAGGAGCTAGCTGAGAGAATATTGCACAATCATTGTGCAATATGCCAAAAAGAGAATATCTCGCAATCATTATGCGATATCCATAACCGAGTGTTGCACAATCATTATGCAATACGGTGAGAGTGAGTGTTGCGCAATAATTGTGCATAACAGAACAGAACTCGGCAATCATTGACAGTCATTCATAAGTACGTGGAAACAACCATGAATAGTGAAGCAGGCATGTCAATCCTTTCCATTTTCCAAAGTTATAGAAATTGCAAGCAAACATATATAGGTAAGGGTAGTTGGTTGAAGGTGCATATGCGGACTATGCACCAAGTAAGCTTCATATCTTAGCTTTAAAGAGTATAAATGATGTGTAAGCCTCATTTATAGTCTGCGTAGTCTTGAAAATAGGGCACTTGATGCTTTGGTATCACTATGCCATGTCTCGGACTCGATAATGCGCAACCTTTGTGCATTTTGACGGAATGACCTATACTGAGACTAGGCCATTACCATTCTTGCTTGGACACGTCCTTGCAAACGAGTTTGCCTTAAGTTGTTGTCCCTTCAGGATGAACTACGGTATGTGCTTTTTCCCTTTAGAGTAGGGAAGGGTATGTAGGCATCCGCGATGAGTTGCGGTTATACGGTCCAGCACTTTATCGCTCGTATAATCTAATTGCGAGATGATTGCGGCAAATTGGCCTCTCATATCATCTGGCTCGTATTGCGATGCAAGAGATGATTTTGGCCGGACTTGATGAAACAAGTTGCATTCCATTCCATGGATGCTCATACTTCCTTTCAAGGCATTCGACTTAGGCATGTACCAATGACCCATTGGGCATGGCCTCGAAAGTGAGCTACATTTATATGCAAGTTAGCGGAGAATGCATTAACCTAAGGAAAATGCGGCATGAGCCTGATTGATGCACCCTTGGCACGAGCAAGACAATTGCATTCTTTCGTGATGCCTAAGCTAAGTGAAGAGGGTATTAGGCTTTCAATGGTTTATGTGTTAGTTCAAGGCATGGATTATGCACGAACAAGACTTGAATCCGGAGGAAGTATGACGATTACTCATCTAGATAGAAAATTCATTTATGAATTTCTATGTTGAGCTAGGCTTTATACCCTTGCTCTATGGTGAATTGGAGCGATGTGGAAGCTAAGTTAGGCGCATCACGCTCCACGAGCATGATCGCAAGGGCAAATGAACTGCATTTGCATAGATTGAAGGCCCATATAGTAGCATCATAATGACGCGCCCGGGGAGTAATGGCATGCGTGCCGGCGTATTTTACGGTTCGTCACGGTTGGTATCGAGCAAGTTAGAAAATTCTAGGACTCGTGCGGAGTGGACTCGTCAAACCAAACATTATTGTTTCCTTCTAAAGGAAATAAAGTTGGAGAGTAGGCCAAATTTTGCACTGATGTTGGCAACTGGCCTACTATTATCTATTTTGGCAATTAGTCATTTCTGATGTTAGAAACTGGCCGACAATTATCTATTTTGGCAATTGGCCATTTCTGATGTTGGCAACTGTCCCACTATTATGATACCGTGTTTAGTATGGGACGTTTACTCAGAAGGTCCTAATTGATGTTCCATAATGAACTGAAGAAACATTGCGTGATTTCTAAGCATCTGGTATGAAACTTTTGCTCAGGAATCCAAATCAAAGAGCTTGTCCACAATAGTTTTTGTTTTGAATTTCGGGACGAAATTCTTTAATGGGGTGAACGATGTAACACCACTGTGTTTTTATCATGACGCATACGCAAAGATGCACCATGGCATGAGATAAATCTTCATCTCAAGCTTTTGTTGCGTTAAGAGGAATAATCATTATGCATTAAGCCATAGAGGGCTGGTCAATTGAGTATCGCATAATTATTGTGCAATACACGAGTAAATGTTGACAATCATTATACATCAGGCTAGAGAGGATGGCCAAGAGAATATTGCACAATTATTGTGCAATTCGCCGAAGAGAATGTCGCGCAATCATTGTGCGATAGCGGTGAACCAGTGTTGCACAATCATTATGCAATCTGATGGAGTGAGTGTTGCGTAATCATAATGCCATACACAAGCCCCAACTCGGCAATCATTGCCATCATTCATAAGTACATGGCAACAACCATGAATAGTGAAGCGGGCATGTCAAATCTTTCCCCTTTCCAAAGTTATAGAAATTGCAAGCAAACATGTATAGGGATGGGTAGGTGGTTGAAGGTGTATATGCGGGTAGATAGACACATTTATGTGTCTATTTGGATCTCAATTATGTATATTGTTAGTGCCCATTTTTGTACTTATTTTGGTATTTTATCTTTTTGTAGGTGTTTTGGGAGAAATAAGCTTTTGCGGAGAAATTGGCTCGAAAAGTGGTATTTGCGCTCGTGGGAGAAAATTACTATTCGGACCCCTCATTTGGATAAGGGGCGCTTCAATTACTAAGGGGTACACCATTGATAAGGGGCACCCTAATTGTTATTTACACTACAGGACACCCAAGTACTATTGGCAGACCCACACAGGATAGGGGGAGGTCATCTTTATCGTTCAAAAATGGAAATTGGCGGGAAAAAAAGCTGCTCGCCTACGAACCTTGCTGGATCGGATTTGGAGAGGTTTAACCGGATATTTTTATGGGAAAGGGCTTCGTTTGGGCTGTGATGGTCAAACAAGGATGGTATAAGATTTAGATACGCGAGAAAAACAAGTTTCCATGCATATCTCGGTGAATCGGGGAAAGGAAAGTCACGGAAATTTCATGGTGTATATTTGGAAACATACGTGAAGAAGCGGAGAGAATATATTCTAGTGATTTTATTTGATCATCGACGGATGATATTACTTCGAGAGACGTGTAGAAGAGATAAAGAGAAAGAAAACCGAGACTTTTGGTCGAAGAAAAAAGAGATTCTCGGGATTTAAGGGTTCTCGTCGTGTATAAAAAGGTTGGTACGAGTCCTAGAAAGGAGGGGAGACTTTGGGGAGTTTGGGATACGGCTGCGAGAGAAGAAAGAGAGGCTACAGAGCCGAGAAGAAGAAGTGCGAGAGAAAGTTCTCTCGCTGTCGCAAAACTCAAGAACACCAAGAACATTGAACCAACGGGAGCGGTCGCGAAGCGGGTCTCAAACAACGACGAGTTAAACAACTATCGTTCTTTGTGATCTTAGAAACTTGTAATGATGACGTTTGTAACACTATTACACGTTGCAAAACTCTGTTTTCATATATATCTTCAATAAAAACACCTTTTGAGCCATGTTTCTATCTTTTGGGTGCGTTTTGAGCATGAGGAGCTAAACCCCATCGTTTGGGATGACGGAGGAAGCTAATTCTCATCAACGTAGTAATTTTATTAAATTCTTTTTACGACTTTTGCATTAATATAATTTGAATTATGATTTTAAATTAATTAGTTGTCATTTAGTTTGATGGGTTATGCTTAGCTTAGGTGTTTTGATAATCCATGCTTACCATTTACAATTAATGTTTTATAAAATCTACCTTGGCAAAGATTAAGAGTCAATAATAATTATTTTTGGAGCTATAATTGTCAAAGAATTAATAATTGAACCATAGAAAAAGAGTTCGGTGAAATCCTGATTCCCAGTAATCTCTCAATATTATTATCATCCTTTATTGTATTCGCTAGTTTTTAGTATTTTATTTAAGTAAGTCATAAAATCGACAACTTCCCAAGTCTGAGAATCAAACCCTTACTTACCACAACTAAAACTACATCAGTTTTTGGCGCCGCCGACGCGGGCTTGTAATTAGGTTTAGGTTTTAGGTTTTACATTTTTTTTTAGGTTTTGTACATATTTTATTCTTATTTAATTTTTTTTGTTCTATTTTACGTCTTTGGTATTTTTGTTTTTGTTGTGCAGGTTCTGCTTGGAACGGAAAGTGAAGAGTTGGACTTGCCATAAAAGGAGAAAGCCGAAGATTTTATTTTTAAAGATTTTTATTTTTGGTAGTATTTTATTTATTATTGGACTTGTAATTTTCTTTTATTTGTTTGTATTTATTTTTAGTATTTTATTTATATTTAAAAAAAAAAAAACACCCACACACCAATTGCATATTCGTCAGACTACCGAATTTAGGAAAACGGTGGATTAGTAAACGAACTCGTGCCTTGGGCCTTATGGGAGTTACCAGCTGAAAGTCCACAAACCTCAGCCTCGTACCTTTGGGTATATTTTGTTGTAGGTAACCCAAGCTTACCTAAATTAGTTAGCCTAGCATTTGCATGTGCACGATTTTCTTGCTTCACTAGTATTACTTATATTTTTTCGAAATGGTGAAGGAGAATGATGATGAGGTCCCAGTAAAAGACCTTAGGGATCGTTTGAAGCCGTTTCGGGTAGTGCGTGACCCAGGTGTAGTTCCACCAGATTCTACGGTCCAATTTGATATTAGACCTGAGACTATTGGCTTGCTTCATATGTTTAGGGGATTAGAGAATGAGAACCCGATACCCACATAAGAGACTTTGAAATGATTTGTGACACAATGAACTATCCGAATGTCTCCAAAGATGTGCTTAGGTTACGTTTGTTTCACTTCTCTCTTTATGATAAAGCCAAAGAGTGGTATCATTTTATTCCTTCTAAAACAATTACCACAAGGATGGTCTTGTAGAGGTATTTGTTAAGAAATTCTACCGCCATAAGGCTGAGTGTTAGATGGAGTCTTTTTCAAACCTTTAAGCGAGAAATTAGGTGAAAAACTTCATGATTATGTAGAAAGGTTTAGTGAATTGTTATACCATGTCCATATCACGGCTTTGAAAAATCCCACATGGCCCAAATTTTATATGAGGGCCTTGATAGTGAAACCCAGATGCGAGATAGAAACAATTAGTGGTGGAGAATTTACCCATCAAGACCCAGGATGAATGTTTCGACGAATTCATCGAGTTAGCCAGAAAACTAGGCAATGGGCTTGATGAGAGAACCAAAATACCTAGAAATCCTATCCATAGGATCGATAGAATTGATTATGGGTCGGATATTCTTAGGCGTCCAGAGGCCTTAGAAATGAATCAAAGGTCACACCAAGCTAGGATACGAAGAGCAAGCCCATGCTCTTTATAACAACTCTAGGTTTGAAAACCATCGGAGATTTGATCCATATTCGATACCTATAACCACAGTTGGAGAAACCACCCTAATTTCTCTTGGTCTAAGGACATTGAGTCAAGGCCGAGTCTAGTAATTTCGGGATTCTTCGGGTTTTGGGTATCTAAGAACCATTTAGGGCAGATCGGTATCGAACCTGTCGGATAAAAAAATCATGAGCTTAGAAGAGTCTCGGCCATCTTATCTCATAACAATGCGAGTTTAAGCAAACGGTTGAGAAAGGTTTACTGAGGAAAATTCTCGGGCCATTTCGAGCTAAAAAATCGGGTTAGTATAATTACGAGCTTTTGAGCGAAAGAGAGAGCAAGTTGCCCGATCAACCACTACAAAATACTAGAGCAATACATGAAGTATCCTCTAGAGAGGAAGAGTTCAATCATGTGGTCTGTAACAACCCTTAGGAGTGGTAAAACGGTAGACAATAAGGTAGCCATGCCTAATAGTGGACATCACCTAGATCCACCTTCTTCTAGTTCCCATTCTAGTTCCCATGAGCCCCGAAGGAACCATTAGCTAGAAAAGACCCGATAAAATTTCTAATGATGCCCATGTGGTTCCCGGGGATAGGTCTCATTTTGTGCCTAGAGCCCCATATCCACACTGTTAGTTCCAACTAAGAGAGAGTCGACTTTCAACGAAATAATGGAGATTTTAAGCGAGTAAACATAAATATTCCTTTATTAGAAGCAATCGGGCAAATGCACGCTTATGCCAAGTTTCTTAAGGATCTTTGTACTCGAAAGCGTAAGCTTAATGTCCATAAGAAAGCCTTTTTAGCTGGTCAGGTAAGTTCAATCATTCTGAACCAAACAGCCCCTAAGTATAAAGACCCTGGATGTCCCACCATATCTTGTTCGATTGGTAATCACATGGTTGATAAAGCATTACTTGACTTAGGAGCCGGTGTTAACCTACTCCGTACCATGTGTACACCAGCTAGGTCTTGGTGAGTTGAAACAGACTAAATAACCCTACGGTTAGGCGATGGGTCTGCAAAAAGTACCAAGTGGTGTCATAGAGGATGTTACGATTGAGGTTGATAAATTTATTTATCCGATGGATTTTGTCGTTTTAGACACTCAACACATTCGGGGATCCTAGTGCTCAAATACCTGATTTTAGGTCACCCATTTTTTAGCCACATCTAATGCTATAATCAATCTGTAGGACTAGGGCTTATGAACATATCCTTTGGTAATATGACCACTTTGAACTAAATGTATTTAATGTTAATAGACAACCTTACGATGACTTGGAGGAGGCGAATATGATTAGCACTTTAGTTCGAGGATAATTGAGACGACACTTTATTTGGTGATTCCTTAGATGAATTTGATGAGACAATTCTCTTAAGTCGGTTAGGTGACCAAACTTTTGAACTAGAAGAAGCTCTCGAGTACTTTAAAGACTCTGAGACCACGAAATTCAATCCATAGTGCTAGGCCTTACAGAGTAATGTTGACCCTAAGTTTGGGGGTAGTGCTCTAGAAGAAGCTCTTGAGTATTTTAAAGACTCGGAGGATCCCGGAAATTCAAGCAATAGTTAGAGGTCTTTAAGAAAATTGCAGTTTACCTAAGTTTGGGGGTAGTGATGGTCAAATATCCTAGTAGAAGTCCTAACTTGGGAATCGAGCCAAGTATACATGAGGTATTTCGAGTCTCTTCCGACTCCTCAACCCGATCCTCTCGATACCATCAAGAGGAAATCCGGCAACTAGAAACCCATAGTTCAGAAAAATATGCTTGTCAAGACACTCATATGAAGCCCAAGTGGGCACCACGAGAAAAACCCGATTGTCTTGCGAAACCTTGGATGAGGGCGTGCTTTGTCTATTCATTTTATGATTTGGTGCGATTGTCTAATAATTGTGGCAATTTATTTGACTTTGTTGACCTGATTGTTTGACTATTGATATATGATGTGAAAGGTAATTAACCATTTTGTGGTATTTGACGTCTGAGTTTGAAGACTTTAAATTTAGCACTTCTTAGAGGTAACCATGCTCATGCAACACGGTAATATCTTTCCTTAACTCTTTTGCTTCAAATGGTAACAGTTTCTCCTTGTTCATGCTTTTAATTTCATCTTTAGAACATTGAGGACAATGTTAGATTTAAGTTTGGGGTGTGGGAGAAACTTTTTAGTTGCAATAAATAAACTCGAGCCTAGAAATTTATGTTTATTAAGGATGACACTAACTAATCTAAGTGGATGGAAGCATTTTGATTGTAGGAGTTGAGAACCAATCGATTAGATGGAAACATCTAAAGAGTTTATTCATAAAATCCAAGAGCTCGGTGTTAGAATTAAATAAAAAACATGGTAGTTTTGCCATATCTCGTTGAATCCTTTTCACTTCTATTTTTTGTTTGTTTTTCTTCAAAATATGTTTGTCTAAGTGATTAGGTGGGGCTCACGATTCAAGTTGTTACCACTGCTAGGGTGGAATAGAGTGATTGAGATACCCAAAAAAAAAAAAAAGTGAAAAAGAAAAAGAAATATATATATATATATGTATATTAAAAAAAAAAAAAAAAAATTGAGACCCGAGACCATCGAGACCAACCTAATAAATTGATAAAGTCGACCACTTTGGAAACCTTGTATATGCCGTTGTGTTGACCTAGAGTTAGGATTATCGACCACTTGGTTCCCTTGTATATGCAGTGTGTTGATATTAGTCCCCGACTGCGATATCTCACCATTAGGATAGGTTCATTTTTAGTGCTGGCCTTGAGACAGATATGAGAAACACTATTTCACCTGACAACATCAAAACCATCTCGTTTTCTACCCTATCCATTTCTTACTCTATCCATGTGATTGGTCGACTCAGGTTATGATGTCCGTAAACTATCTCGAGTAGAGCTACGTGACTTATATGAATTTTAGTATGCTTGAGTGCAAACTCGTGTACATCAATTGGAATTTCGCATCGTGGTACTTCCTCACCGTAGTCAATAAGTATGCCAACCAAGGAGATTCTTTATTGCCTTCAAGGTTACGTAGATATCTAGTGGTCTGGAGTAAAGGTTTTGTGGGTATATCTCTTGTAAATCCTCCCGAGACTATAACTCGGCCACTAGGGCAACCTAGGGGTTTAAAGGCTTATTGCATACGAATGCAATCGACGATGCTACGACGAGTGAGTTAGGATTTTATTTTCTTGATTTGATTTGCTCCTGACTAACAAATAATAAGTTTGGGGGTATTTGATAGACGCATTTATGTGTCTATTTGGATCTCAATTATGTATATTGTTAGTGCCCATTTTTTTGTACTTATTTTGGTATTTTATCTTTTTGTAGGTGTTTTGGGAGAAATAAGCTTTTATGGAGAAATTGGCTCGAAAAGTGGTTCTTTGCGCTCGTGGGAGAAAATTACTATTCGGACCCCTCATTTGGATAAGGGGCTTCAATTACTAAGGGGTACACCATTGATAAGGGGCACCCTAATTGTTATTTACACTCATGGACACCCAAGTACTATTGGCAGACCCACACAGGATAGGGGGAGGTCATCTTTATCGTTCAAAATGGAAATTGGCGGGAAAAAGTCGTCGCCTACGAACCTTGCCGGATCGGATTTGGAGAGGTTTAACTTGGATATTTTTATGGGAAAGGGCTTCGTTTGGGCTGTGTGATGGTAAAACGAGGGATGGTATAAGATTTAGATCTGTGAGAAAAACAAGTTTCCATGCATATCTCGGTGAATCGGGGCAAAGGAAAGTCACGGAAATTTCATGGTGTATATTTGGAAACATACGTGAAGAAGCGTAGAGAATATATTCTAGTGATTTTATTTGATCATCGACGAGATGATATTACTTCCGAGAGACGTGTAGAAGAGATAAAGAGAGAAAAGAAAACGCGAGACTTTTGGTCGAAGAAAAAAGAGATTCTCGGGATTTAGGGGTTACAGTGTATAAAAAGGTTGTTACGAGTCCTAGAAAGGAGGGGAGACTTTGGGGGAGTTTGGGATACGGCTGGAGAGAAGAAAGAGAGGCTACGGAGCGAGAAGAAGAAGTAAGTTCTCTGCTTCATGAAAACTCAAGAACACCAAGAACATTGAACCAACGGGAGCGGTCGCGACGATCTCGAAACAACGGCAGAGTTAAAACAACTATCGTTCTTTGGCAGTCTTAGAAACTTGTAAATGGTGACATTTGTAACACTATTACAAATTGCAAAACTACGTTTTTCATATATATCTTGATAAAAACACCTTTTGAGCCATGCTTCATCTTTTGCGGTGCGTTTTGAGCATGAGGAGCTAAACCCCATCATTTGGATGACGGAGGGAAGCCAATTCTCATCACTTGTGGTAATTTTATTAAATTCTTTTTACTACTTTTGCATTAATATAATTTGAATTATGATTTGAAATTAATTAGTTGTCATTTAGTTTGACGTTTGTAACACTTATTACGGCGTTGCAAAAATCTACATTTTCATATATATCTTCATAAAAACACCTTTTGAGCCATGCTTCTACCTTTTGGGTGCGTTTTGAGCATGAGGAGCTAAACCCCATCATTTGGGATGACGGAGGAAGCCAATTCTCATCAACGTGGTAATTTTATTAAATTCTTTTTACTACTTTTTTGCATTAATATAATTTGAATTATGATTTGAAATTAATTAGTTGTCATTTAGTTTGATGGGTTATGCTTAGCTTAGGTGTTTTGATAATCTATGCTTACCATTTACAATTAATGTTTTATAAAATCTACCTTGGCAAAGATTAAGAGTTAATAATTATTATTTTTGGAGTATAAATTGTCAAAGAATTAATAATTGAACCATAGAAAAAAGTTCGGTGAAATCCTTGATTCCGGTAATCTCTCAATATTATTATCATCCTTTATTGTATTCGCTAGTTTTTAGTATTTTATTTAAGTAAGTCCTAAAATCGAAAACTTCCCAAGTCCTAGAATCAAACCCTTACCTACCACAACTAAAACTACATCACGGACTATGCACCAAGTAAGCTACATAACTTAGCGAAAGAGTATAAATGATGTGTAAGCCTCATTTATAGTCAGTAACCTTGCAAATACGGCATTTGATGCTTTGGCATCACTATGCCATGTCACGGACTCGATAATGCGCAACCTTTGTGCATTTTGACGGAACGGCCTATACGGACTAGGCCATTACCGTTATTGCTTGGCCACGACCTTGCAAACGAGTTTGGCTTAAGTTGATGTCCTTTCGAGGATGAACTATGGTCTTTACTTGATCCTTATAGTGTAGGTAAAGGTACGTAGGAATCCGTAATGAGTTGCAGCATTTCCGGTCCAACACTTTGTCGCTCATATCATCTTATTGTGATATGATTGCGACACATTGGCCTCTCATATCATATGGCTCAGTATGGCGATGGAAGAGATGATTATGGCCAAACTTGATAAGGCAAATTGTATTCCATTCTATGGATGCTCATATATCCTGTCAAAGTGTTCGACTTAGGCATGTACCAATGACGCATTGGGCATGGCCTCGAAAGTGAGCTACATTGATATGCAAGTTAGCGGAGCGTGCATAAACCTAAGGAAAGTATGGTGTGAGACTAATTGATGCACCCTTGGCGCGAGCAAGACAAGTGCATGCTTTCAGCAATGCCTAAGTTAAGTGAAGAGGGGTATTAGGCCTGCAATGGCCTATGTGTAAGTTCAAGGCATGACTTATGCCTGAACAAGACTCGGAAGCCAGAGGAAGTATGATGGTTACTCATCTAAATAGAAAATTCATATCTGAATTCCCTACGTTGAGGCAAGGCTTTATACCCTTGCTCTATGGTGAAATGGGACGGTGTGGAAGCTAAGTTAGATGCATCACGCTCCACGAGCATGCTTGCAAGGGAAAATGAGCGTGCATTTGCCTAGCTTTAAGGGCCGTATAGTAGCATCATAATGGCGCATCGACGCAATTTTCCGGTCTGTCCCATGATGAAACCTTCATTACAGTTCCCTCATGTATATTTTATGGTTCTTGTAACTTTTCCGAATAAAGTTAAAGTTTGCAAGTTCTTCACAAAATGGCTGAAAATTTTCTTTATGATGTTAGATACTTATAAATAATTTGACAAGTTATCCTAACATTGGAAAAATTAATGTCAGTATGGGAGACTTTGATCAAAAGCCCACTTCAGCCGTTCACTGGTTTCTCCATAGTGGTTGTAGTCGATACATGACATGTGATCTTTCATGGTTTGTGAATTGAGACGATTTTAATGGGTACCTGTAACTTTTGGAGATGAGAGTTGTTTCCACATTAGTAAAACGGAACGATCAAACTTCATGGAATGCCTAAAACTCATGATGTTGTCTACGCCAAAGGTATATCTAATAATCTTCTTTCTGTCAGTTAAATTTGCGACAAAGGTCATAAATTTGTCTTTAATGATAAAGGATGTGATATTGAAGATAAGTTAAGAAAAGTCATTTTTCAGGAGGTCGTGGCAACATTATCTTCTTGATATTCAGTTTAATGTCTATTGTAAATTGACTAAGGTAGAAAATACGCACATTTGGCATGAGCGTTTTTCTCACATCAGTTATTGACTACTTGGCAAGATCCTTAACAAAGAACTTGTCATGGGTGTACCCAAAATCAATCCAAGGTGGATGGTGAAAATGCGGTGGTACCAAAATACACCACCAACTTTTTATTAGGCAACCTATATAGACTAAACTCAAATAAAATATCGAGAGTTACAACTTAATGAGTCTCAATGAGTAATTATATAAAGAGCTTATATCTCTTTCTCTCACAATCAGTATGTAAACAAGGACAAGTCTGTGAACCTGATTATTCCGTGAGAGTACTTGGACGATTCCAAAGATCAATATCCATGATCAATCAAGTCGTATCCAACAATTACGATGGGCTTTTGTATTTTGATTGATTTTACGTACAAACTGTGATATATCAATAATAAAGATAAACAGTATAATATGGAAAAAGAAATAACACAGATACCAGAAATTTTGTTAACGCCGAAATGCAAATGCAGAAAAACCAGGGACCTATTCCAGATTTGAACACCAAACTGTATTAAGCCGCTACATACTCTATCATACTATCAAAACTTCAGACTGGATATGTAGTTGAGACCGAATCTACCGTCATAGTCGTGCTCTTTAATCGTCTTGAATCTCGCAGTAGACTGCGCAGTTGATTCCCTTAGCTGACGTCCTTTACAGGGTAAGAGTTACTTCAACTCAATTAAAGACTTTAAACCGATCTTCCTCCTACAGATAAGCCTATATATGATTTCCGCTATGATCAAATATCAAGGTGAGGTAGGAAATCGATTGCAATACACAAAGTCTAGCAAAGCTCAAAATCCGGTCGTATGACTCCCAAAGAGCAGGCTAGATTATAATTCACCTCACAAATAGATACTTGTGGAATAACAAAGTATGATAAGAAGAAACTTTGTAATTTCTATCTATCTTGCATGTTGGATCTAAAGGATCAACAATCAAAGCAAGATCATGATACACAAACTATCAAGATAAACATAGTTGGACCAGGCTTCACGAATCCCTAAGTGAAGTCTTTTTAGTCGCTAAACCTAAAAAGGTTTAAAGGGGAGGAGGACTCTAGTTTACAACTAGGAAACACAAGAATAATGTCAGGGATTCAAAAATCCTAGTTATTTGAGGTTCTCCTTATATAGACTTTCAATATCAAGGTTGCTTTAGATTTAAGCTAAGGTAGATTTGGAATCAAGCAATCGATAATCATTATTCGATGAAAAACTTGACTTGAGATCGACATAATAAAATATACACTTTGGTTAGGATGAAACGTAACTGAACCGTATATAATGACTTGTTCATGAAAGGTTAGCTGAAACTAGTCAAACGAACGATAAGCTTAACCATTTTCATATCACACGTCAAGACTTTATCTTGAGTCACAAATTTGATCGTTCATGTCTTGATAGTGTTTTTAGAGAGTTGTTCAAATGTCAATTATCTCACAGAAATAATTTTGATGCATCTGAAAATATTCTACAAGATAAGTACGTATACCGGGTACGTGTATTGTATTCCCATTCGTGAGTATTTTTTGTCATGGTATGTGTTCATGGTTTGTAAACCCTTAAGACAAAAATGGGTTCAGGAATCTATAGATCTTTTTTGGTTTACATATTGGGTACGCATTCCTTTCCGGTTTAGAAACCAACAAATCTTTTCTGTTTTGCATACTAGGTATGCGTACATTCCTGGTTCACGAGTCAACGGACTTTTTATGATATGGATACCTGGTATGCGTACCAAAAATTCGCTCCCGAACTATAACTACGCCGGTACGTGTACTAGGTACATGTATTGCGGCTTCGGACTTATAACTATTGTCCCGGTATGTGAACTGGTATGCATATTGTCCTGTATCCGGACTTGCAATAGTTTTATGTCTCTCTAATAATCAATATGAAACATTCCCGAATAACATCAATGATACATATCACTATTCTAAGATATTTACAAATGATTAAATCTTGGATCATAATTAGGTTATAGACAATAAATTGTTCTTCACCAAATTCATCAAGTATGAACAAATATTCTTAAGCTTAGCATATTTCGAGAACGATAATCAAGATAAACTAGACTCAAAAATTCTATTATGCATGTACTGTCTAATTTAGTCATGCGATAATGTCTCATAGATAGAAAGGTGGAAACTTGAGAAATAGGTGGTCCAGTCTTCACTTACTTTTTGTTGATGAAGTTCTCCAAAAGCTTCATTTGATCTTCGCCTTGAAACGACAGTGATGTCTGGTACTTAACTACACACTTCTATCTTAATATCTGAGACTTGGCTAAATGTAGACTAGAAATTAGGATATAGTATTGATCAACTAAATTTGACAACAAGCTTGAGATACCAACACTTATGAGTTCGATCGAGCAATGCTCTAACATATGGTATTTGTGGTGCTTGTCAGAAAGGTAATCAAGTTAATTAAAATTCCATATAAGCCATCACATGTGCCACCAAATCTCCTTTTGATCTGATTAGGATCTCTTTGTCCCAATCCAACAACAGACTGTTGGGGAAGAAATATGCTTTGGTAATGGCTGATGATTACACCAGATTCACTTGGGTGGCGTTCCTAGCTCATAATAATGATAACCTAAGTGAATTCAATATTATTGTGAATAAATTATAGAATAAACAAGGTTGCAAATACTAAAGAAAATCAGGAGCGACAGTGGAACATAATTCAACGACACTAAGTCATTTGAGTTTTGTGACACACTGGGTATTATTCAATAATATTCAATATTTATAACTCAATAATCTAATGGGGTTGTGGAAATAACAGGAATATCCAAGAAATGGCTAGGGTAATGCTTCATAACAAAAACTTACCTCTAAAGTTTCAGGGATAAGCTGTCTTTACAACATGTTACCTAATCAACCAGGTATACTTACGGCCACGTACCCTGGATACGAGTTATGGTATGGTAAAAAAACCAATTTGAGTTATCTTCATGTGTGTAGAAGCAAGTGTTACATCCTCAAGGATCGAGAACAAAAAGGGAAATTTGATTCCAAAGGTGGCGAAGGAATATTCCTAGGCTATACCTCTGATAGTCGTGGGTTTGGAGTATACAATCTCTGAACTAATGTCATGATGGAATGTGCAAATTTTATTATTGATGACTTAACTAATTTTCATCATGATAATTGTCCCGTTGAATTGCCTTATATGGAGTCGATTGTGTAAGTCACAGAAGCACCAACATCAGAAGAATTTGTACAAATGGTTCCTGATCTTGATGTCACTAGTGACGAGGAGAAAATCCATGTTAGGATGTTTCAATTGAATTTACCACTACTCGAGCATTGTGGGTTCAAAAGGATCACGATACCGACAATATCATTGGAGGAACCAACTCAACTGCTAAAACGCAAGGTCAGATTCGAAATTTGTGCAATTTGCATGCTACATATCGCAAGTTGATCCCAAAAACATTGATGAAGCTCTAAATAGCTCTGCAAGGTCTATGCATGATGAGTTAAATCAATTCAAGAGATAAGATGTGTTGAACCGTGTTCACTTCCCTACCAATGTAAATACCGTAGGTACCAGGTGGATATTTAAGAACAAGTCGGATGAACTCAAAATGGTGGTTCGAAATAAAGCAAGACTTGTCGCTCAAGGATATTCACAAATTGAAGGAATTAACTATGAAGATACCTTCACTCATGTAGCACGCCTTGAGAGTCCATATGTTTGCTATTAGCTCATTCTTGTTTTCTCAAGATTAAGCGATTTCAAATGGACGTAAAATCTGCATTCTTAAATGGATATCTTAAGGAAGAGGGCTATGTTTCCCAACCTAAAGGATTTGAAAGTCTATAAAATCTCGATCATGTCTTTAAGCTCAATAAGACCTTTATGGATTAAAACAAGATCTATGAGCATGGTACGAAAAGCTAGCAACCTCACTTCTTAGAAAAGGTTTCTCAAGAGGTGAAGCTGATAAACGTTGTTTACCAAATAGAGTGGGAAGGATATCTTGGTTGCTCAGATCTATGTTGATGATATCATATATAAATTAACATCTAAGAAACTTGATGTGGAATTTCAAACCTCTCTTGGTAAGGAATTTGAGATGAGCAATGTTGGTGAGTTAAGGTTCTTTTTAGGTCTACAAATAGTGATTTTTCAAGGAAAAAGGTTTGGAGGATAATTCTCTTGTTAAGATACCTAATAAGGAATGACCTAAAATAGGTTGTTGAAAAAGATTTTTGTGGAAAATATTTGTTGACGTAGAAAGAGTGGTAATGGAATGTGGATTAAATTTAGGGATATTGGGTAAATACGAGTTGGACTAGTGGATCAACAAGGAAAGATCGTGATGAGGGAAAATATGCTAAAAAAGGGCATAAACATTTGCAGTGATGGTGGTGGAAAGACAATAAAAGATCGGAGGAGAATGAAATGTAAGACAATAGAAAGAGGAATAATGAACAAAGAAGATAGAACTTCTTCGAACAGAATCAAATATTTACTAAATGCACTACTAATGGAATCACAACATAATTTTAGGCCAGTTGACTAGTTTAAACTTTGTTGAGTAGCACCCACTTCTGGAGGAAAGCACACATGCTCTAATTGGTGAGCGCAACTACAATCGCTATTCAAAGCCAAAAAACAAAAACAACAAAAATGTAGACGTAAATAATTTTTTCCCTAAAGAGATTAAGGAGAAAAAGACAGAAGAAAGAAAAGAAACTATCCGTTCTGAAATAAAGATTCAATATCAGAAAAAGTGTGCTTAACTTCCAACATTAGAGACTCACATCCCTTCTGCTTATACTTAATTAATCTAGTAATTTTTCTTTTGCTCATTTAGTTTCATACTACTATTTTTCTTGTTTATTTGTGTAGAGTTTGGAGATATTTGATTGAAGAGTTGCGTAGGATTTGGAGATATTTGACCAAAGAGAACTGAAATTATAGTAAGGGGAAAATGGCAAACAAACAGAGGGGGTGGGTCTCCTTAATTATGCACCCATAATACAATGCTAATTATACTGCAACTACAAGGCCCCAAATGCCAAAAAGCCTTCATGCACAAAAGCACAAGCGTAAGCCGAACATTAGTATATTTTTGTACCCACATGTTGAGGTTTATTTATTTTCTTACAAGTACAACTTGGAAAAGAGTCAGCAGTTCCAACCATATCCAACGTTCGAATATATGGCAAAGATGTACAAGTTTCAGAAAATTAAAACCAATCCAAGGTTTGATGATGATTAAGGGTTTCAATTTAAACCCATCTTCTTTAAGAGAGTTAATTTATACATGCTCTATTGGTTTAACAGGAACCATGGATTATGCTCATAAGCTGTTTGATCAAATTACTGAACCAGATCTTTTCATATGGAATCCTATGATTAGAGGTTCAGCTCAGAGTTCTAAACCTTAAGCTCCATGTCTCTTTATACACAGTGATTAAAAAAGACATTCAACCAGATAGTTATACTTGCCCTTTTGTTCTTAAAGCTTGCACAAAACTTTCTTGGATCCATGGTAAAGTTGTAAAAATCTGTTTGGAATCAGATACTTTTGTGAGAAATACTTCGATTCATCTTAATGCAAAACGTGGGGATCTGAAGATGGCAAGAGTACTTTTTGAGGGACCAGAGAATAGGGATGTTGTTGGCTTGTTGCCCATTTGGCTTTAACAGCTGGATATGCGAAAAGAGGTGAATTACAGGCTATGTTAAGTGTGGGAATATGGAGAGTGCAAGAAAACTCTTGGATGAAGTCCTCCGACGAGATTGCAGGCTTTGTTCTTGCTAAGTCTTATGAAAAAGCTTCCGAGATGTTTGAGAGATGACAGGAGAACAACCGGATGAAGTGACAATGCTGAGTTTGTTATCTACTTGTACAGATTCTAGTAGTCTGGATATTGCGGAGAGGATTCATCGCTTTATAATGGAGATGGGGTCCAGAAATTTGAGTGTTCTTTTAGGGAATGCTCTTGTTGATATGTATGTTAAGTGTGGGTACATTGTGAAAGCCAATGAAGTGTTTAGGGGGATGAGGGAAAGATTCATCGACGTGGAATTCAATTATTGGGGGATTAGATTAGCTATTCATAGTTTTGCGAAGGATTCAATCGATTTGTTTGTAGAGATGCAAAGAGAAAAAACTCAGCCAGATGAGATCACATTTATCGGAGTACTAGTTGCTTGTAGTCATGGTGGGATGACTGAAAAGGGCCATGAGTATTTTGAGCTTATGAGAATTCAATACGGAATAGAACCTAAGGCACTATGTTTGAATGGTAGACATGTTAGGATTTAATTCAAAATCCCATTTAGGGAAACACATGGCCAGTCACTTCCAGCATGTCTCGAGGTAGCATATGAAGATGGAGTTGTTAGGCACCAATTTCCACCAATTTACTTTTCAAGCAGGTGGTTTCTTGGTCCTGATATATATAATGCTGTAAAAATCAGCATTATTCAGCATGTACATTCTTTCTTGCTGAATGTTGATGCACTGAGGCATTGCAACTTTTGGTGCATTAGGCTTGCAGATGAGAATAATTGCCACTTGGTCAGATGTTATTGCAGACAATTTATTCTACTAGGGTCTATGGAGAAGGGGCGTTTGAGTGGACATAAGGGTATGTAATCCTCTCTCTCATTTTTGATGAATTGCACGGTATATGTCCAATCATGCATATCTACCGTTATTTGGACTTTATTATTTTCTTTCTTTTGATTCACTTTTACATACTCTCTTAATCCGCATGCAGGTATTCTTGTCTATCAGTTCTAAATTTTAGCCAAACATGGGCCCTTTATTGCCTAGTATAGTTTTATGCTGTTATTAAGGATAACTTGGAAGTTGGAACCCACAAGCCCCTTCTAACATGGTGGCAAAGTGTTGGTTTGCAATTCTCTTCTCCATGGGTGTTTTTAGACGGTCTTTGGCACAACAGCTGAAAAATGTACTCAAAATTACCCGTATCTAGGAAAGTATTCATTCAATTATGTGATCTCTGATTCTCTATTTTTTTCACCTTCTTTCCTCTATTATTATTACATGGATGCTGCATCTGATTTACTTCTGTACACAGCGGATAAAATATTCTCCGTTTTCATGGCAATTGGCATAATGATGTTTGATCATAGGATCCATCTTATTTTAATGTAGCATGTAGAAAATGTATAATTGAATAACATGGCCACACTGGTCTACTGAACAGAGAATTAAGTACCTGGAGAAATACACAAATGAAGTGCCTTGCGGTAAGCATTGCAAACCTAGGGTATTGGGTGATACTAGTGCTTCTTTGTTAGGTTACTTGAAGTTGTATGGTTGACATAATGTTATTATCTTAGCAGCACTATACAGATTTTGTGTCACTGTCTTCTTCTTCGCTTATGATAGTATGACTCAGTAATCTGGCATTTTTTGTCCTGCTTGTTTCATACTAATAGAACCACTATAAATCATTCTTATTGTAATCTCTTCGATTGCTCGAGTAAGAACAGATGGATACTGATGCTGTGGTGCATATTCATGTCTTCCCAGCTAAGTCGCACGTACGTGGGGATAGATGTGTACATAATGTAGCTGTACTGGATGACTCAGGAGCCCCTCCAGATCCAGAAGAAATTCGAGATGGTGAAAGATCTACTAGGATGAATCCCTTATCCCTAATGACTGGGAAAAGAGATTGAGTTTCCAGCAGTGTCCGTGGGGGCGGTCCTTGGAAGTGGTGGAATTGTGCGTTTGAACTTCTCAGTTGCATAAATAAGATCCTCCGCCCTCTTATATTGTTCATACTCATCAGTAAACTCCTTGCTATCGTCACCCCTTCATCAGCTTCCATATCTAAAGTTCTCATCTTCTGGCAAGTCTGACAAGATAATTAAGATGTGGAAGAAAAACGAAGCTGCCACTCCCGAAACTCATCCCCTCGGTTACAAACCACTTAAAATGTTCGCAGTTTGAGACGACAAATATAATTTGAAATGTTTTCCATCTTTTTCTAGTTTTTAGGGGACATCTTGCAAGTTGTGTAACGCAGGATCAAGTGTTCGATTGCCAACCATGTAACGATTGCATTTTAGGGTTCAACTCAAGACTTCATGCGCATCTTATTCCCCCTTTCTTGTAAAAGTACAAAAGTTTTTCCTATGACAGCGTGTGTGTGTGTGGAAGCTCGTTCTTCAAGTAGCAAACTGATGCCTGACGGCGTCATTCTAGGATGACTGACTGTTTTCTAGTTCTCTTGCAATCATGGTCAAGGGAATTTTCAGAAGCACAAAATCATCCTCTTGGAGTGTCAGCCACTGACAGCGGTTCGGCAAGTGGAAAATGACCCTATTACCAAACCAGAGCTACAAGATCCAAGCTGAAAGAAAGTTTTTCTGAACATTTATATCTGGGTACCAATGCAGCTGCTGGGCCTTACAAACCTGGGGAAGACCCTCCCCAATTACATCCTGTGATAAATCAACCAATAAACTAGGACGATTTTAACCATATACCCTGCAATAGCAATTTTCTTGGCTAAAACATATCGACACGGTCTCCATATTGATGGACAAAAACCAAGGAAGCAAAAGCATTCAACAAAATATCAATATCCTCAAGAAGGTTACAAAAACAGCCAAGGACTCTCACACTTTCTTACATAAACTTACAACATAAAGAGAGTGGCGTTATACTATCAACTTCCTAAAACCAAGACTTGAAGCTAGCTTGAGACCTTCCCTGACGGCCCAAAGTTCTGCCATATTGTTTCCATTCCTCGAAATGAATATCGCGAAACCAACCAGGTGCCTCCCTTGATCAGTTCTGAGAACACCACCTGATCCTGCAAGATTAAGATGTTAGAGGCACTATCCTTGTTCAGATTGCAATATTAGGGGAATTTCCACTTCACAGTGACTTGAATCTTTCTTACAGGAAACAAACCATGAATCTCCTGAAGAACAGAAAAATCACCAGCACAGTTACTAGCTTGACTAACAATCCGATCCACAGAGAAGTTGGAAATTCTCAAACACTCTTATCTTAGCAAGCCAAATGTTTCAAACAAGAAAAGCAAACAAAGACCGATCAAAAAAAGAGAAGCAAACAAAGATCCCACTGGATGTTAGTGTCCAAGTATTTTAATCTAGCATAAGTAATAACCCAATTCACGTCAACAGGCCCATTTATAATGTCAACCCCCATGTTTGTCTTGCATCAACCCCAAACTTGCCTAGCAGGCTAGTAGGACAGTTGGTCTATGCTCTCCACGCTCGAGCCACAAAGAGGACAATCAGGAGTAATATTCAGACCCTTACGGATAAGTTGAGCTCTCACCAAAATTTTCCTATGAGCCACCTGCCCATAAGAAATGTCTAATATGGGAAGGGCAATGCAATCTCCGTAAGGCTCTCCAATTACAAATCTAATTCACTGCTTTTAATATTTTCTTTGTACAGATAGTTATATGTGGACTTAACATTAACCTTGCCAGACTTAACATCTTAGCGGTCATTAACAGGAATAAGAACGGCAATAATTTTCTCCACTACAGTGGCAGGGAGCAGATGAGAAATTCTGTCAAGTTTCCAAGCACCAGCTTCAGAACGATAATGTCCATAGCTCTAAGATTAACCACCTCGTCAGAAATGATAGGAAAAATGCTAGATAGAGGGGAACTTAAAACCCAAGCTATGGAAGAACTACTCCAAACCTTAATGTTATGTAGATCTGATGTGATAGCGTACACATGATTCTGTGGCTAAAGGAAAATTAAAACTCAACAGTTGCAAAGATGACATGAAACGACTGTATAAGAAAACCAGATACACAAAACACGAATATCATGTCATTAGTGTATCGGGAACAGTTCAGGCTGTGCAATCTCTAACAGAACTCAAATTCGAAAAATATACGTATAATTGTGAATGCCTGGGCAATTTCTTTACCTGGCTTGGTCGTCTCTTCCTTAGATGGAAATTTCATTTTCGGCCTCAGATTCCTGAGATTTGAGACTGTTATTGCTCCCATTATTGACTTGATCGAATTGGGTTGTTGGGATTTCGCTTCTGGCTGGACTTTCTCATCAATGCTGCTATCAACAGGTTCAGGTGCCTGTTCCATTGTCTCTGAAGGCTCTGATGATTTGTGAAGTTGCTTCATATTGCTCATCTTTTTCAACTGCAAAGATTTAACTATGCTACATAAAGTCTTTTGAACAAGTATATGACACATCCATCTAAGATACCCGGAAAACAGGTTCTGGGAACAACACCATACTCCCGAAATGTTCACCACCAGCTGAAAATGAAATTTTGTAAGAATGAGGTATTGATTCTATTTTGTACAGAACAACTCCCAATAATATGCAGAATGCGTGTACATCGTAGTCTTTGTACATTACGAGATAAGTTGCAACAATACCTTGGCCACAACAAAACCATCCATGTTATGAACATGAGGGTAAAAACGCCTAGTCTCGTCCAATGGGGGGGTGGAACCGGTGCTCTCCAAAGCGAGTAAACCTGGAAGTAACCAAGAAGGTTAAGTGGAAAATTACATTCATCAGTGACTCACGCGAACAGTGAAATATTGAAGCTTACCCAGGACGTCCAAAATCTAGCCCGCATGGCACGAGAGTACAAATTGGTAATCACACAAAGAATTATCGCTTCATTCTGCAAGCGGAAAGTGGACTGTTATGTAAAAAATAATTAACAAATTGGTTATGACTTTAACTTGGAATCACACAAACCTCTGGAATCATTATAGAGCAAGTTGAGTAAACTATGTGTCCGTCAGCTTTGGAATTAGCATCCACCATATCATAAGCAATACGATGGAGACAAGCAAACCGAATAGAAGCCATTATAGAGGATAATCAAGATAACCAAGATGAACGGATGTATGTAGTAATGTGCAAATTAGGAGTGAGCAGGACTGCCAATCAAGATGGCATGCTATTGGAAGGCTTAAATAGGTGCCCCTGTATCTAAGTTGTACTCGCGAAAATTTAGTGTTTGAGTTCTGCAGTCATCAGCACATTTACTGAAAGATCGGGAAATTGATATCCATGTTTGAGCTCATATGACGCTAAAATGGAGAACAATCACAACTTTCAAAAACGGTCAATTGGACATCCATAATTCATAGCCTGGATATTACAGCGACTTGATGCAATAACAGGAAGAAAGAATATACTTTCTGTAATAACACACAATGTATTATATCTTCCAAACTTTTTGATGCTTTAAACTGATTCATCTTTACCTGCATCATAACCGGACTCACTAAGCTCCGAAATAGTGACAAACATATAAGAGGAACAGCTCCAGGAGAGAAAAGTGCTACTGCAAAAGCCAATCTCACTTACTCCAGTTCCACTGCAAGGTGCACCCGATCAACAGCGTTTGTCCCTGATACCTTAGGGAGCTGAAATTACAAATACAAGTTATTAAATACCTTGATGTAGAAATTTCAGAAAGATAAAATTTGTCTCGCTCCAAAACATGATTGAGTTATACAAGGTTGCAGCATGGGTCAATGATTTCAATTTTACGCAGATCTTTAAAAAGAATTTCACCAAAACATATATTTAGTAATTCAATAACTGCAACCTTTGGGTGACATTGAAAATTTGGTCAAGTCCATCCATGAAATCAAACTTAACTCAATGAAACCCTAAATTAAATGTGAATGAAAACAAGAACAATTTGGTGCTTGTTCATTCGTAGTGAAAGTAAGCTATTTAATAAAACCGCATCAAGCTAAAATATTCGGATTGACGGGCACTTTACTGGAATAGTGAGTGACAAGCACAGACCACTGTTCTTCATAAGAGCTGCATTTTAGGTTGTTTTACTACCAGGTGCAGCCCTGAAAGAGAAGATAAAACAAAGATATGGCATCAAAATTTAGAGAGCAAACTGGTGGTTGAACAGCATGTGATGTACATGATATGAAAAGTTCTAGGAGACATGAACAGGCCAAGAAGACTACTTTTTTCTACTGAACTAAACATTGGAAATTTGAATAAACACAAGGCATATGAGGTCCAAACTTGAGAAGTATTCTCAATTGTACTACATTCTGTTTAGTGTTAGTCAATGGTGAATCAGTATGAAAATGAAAATTGCAATAAACTAAGAAAGTAGCGATGCCACCCTTTCATTTTCTTGAGGAGCAAGGGCCATACATGGTAAAAAGGAGCTTGCACTTTGCAGCTGTATATGAACAAAATGTAAAAATAATAAGCGAACAATGTTGCAACTCTGTCACTGTCTAGTTGCAATGAGAAAAGAAAATTACCATGTAGTAGCCAGACATGTATTCTGGAGTAGCGCCAATGGGAACTTGAGAATCATATACGACCAGTCCAACCTGTTAATGATTACATAAGGTGACCCCAGTTTCTTGATGAAAACAAAATGAAAAATCAGCAAAGATTCCCTTTATTACCTTTGACCACTTGCTTAACGGATCCAGGTTTACTCCTCTATAAACAAACATGAAGTCCATACATAAACACACTAAAGACACCCAGGCTGAAACTTAAACCTGCAAGAAGTCACATACAACAGAAACAAAGTCATGATGCTTCAGCATAAAGAAGAACTTCTCATAATGATACTGGATAGAACATTTAAGATCAATGATGTCAGAAAGTGATGAGATAAAATTCTTATCAGTCCTAACCACCAGCACTTACATGGTTCTTCCATGAGTTTACTAGTATGGAAGAATAAAAAATATCAGTTAAGGATCAGATATACAAAGTAATTCATCTCATAATGTACCAAATGCCAACCATAAATTATGTATTTACAAAAAAACTTTAATACAGAACATTTTAATACAGGTGTTGTTGCACCATTCCCTGTGTACTTACAGAAGTTTCTTCATCTTACTGTTGTGTTTATACCCCTTGGACTTGGGATACTTAGTCTTAAATCCAAGCTTGACGCGTGATTTAAAAATTTATCTGCCACCAAGTAGTTTCTTGACAACAATTTTTCTCTTAACAGTTACTGTTCTTTCTAATCGTCTTTTATCAGCTGTTGACGGCTTAGATTTATTTGAGCCCTGAAAGTGACTAACTACACCTCCAACGAGCTTTCTGAGATGTCCATGTTGTTTGTAATCAGGCTTGTTCTTAACCTGCGTTCTTCTCTTGTTCTTTCTTACTGCTTGGTCATTGCATTACTTACGGGATTTGCAACGGAGCGAGGATGAGCGTGGACATTTTCATCCTCCTTGCGAGGATGGTGGTGGTGGTCATCCTGATGATGGAACATGCCTCCAAGCTTGTTCTTTATTCGTCTAAACCATCCCATCTTGTCAGTGGACTGATTTGATGGATAAACATTGTAATTACGTCTCCTACTACGTGGGTAGACCTCATCTGGTGATCTACTACGTGATGTGGACCAACTGGAGCTACATGACCTACAATGGCGACGGTGATCCACCATTATGTGCTGTGGATGTAGTTCCCTCTCATTGCCACTAGAAGACTCGCTGTAAATTGTACTTGGAGTAGTAGAAGCAGATGACGAAGCAGAATATGTAGAATATGTTGACACCCACAACGCAGTAGATGTTCTTCGATCTACTTGGAAAATTCAAACCAGTTGAGGAAGTTGCAGAACTGGCAGATGAAATAGACCTTGTCCAGCTTGTACTTCGAGAGCGAGTAGAGGAATCTGAATATGTTGACATGGATCCATTAATCGGATTGAGGTGATTTGCAGTCATATTCTGGAACGGTCTTGATTTTACTCTATACGGCTCAACTTGCATCTGTGTCGACGCCAGTATGTTACCGTTTTTGTAGGCAGTAGCCAACTTTCTAAGTGTTTGACTCATCTGTGTTCCTGTGCATACTGAATATCTTCCCACTTTGGCTGTCTTTCAAGTGCATTCACTGTTTCCTGACTAGATTGAGATTTCGGAACAATGGCTACACTCATTTGTTGGATGCCCGGATGCCCATCCTTCACCGAGTCAGAAACCAATTTAGTTGACGAAGGTTGTTGAGGATGATTCCCTTTTGAAAACTACATTTCCGAGCCCGCACATACCTAAATCAGCACATACACCAGTTTGCATTGCCGTTCTGATCACTGAGATGTTTGTTATGCTGAACTTCCAAGAGCATTTTGCTGTGATCGCTGAGATGGTTGCGGTGTTGAACTTTGAGGAGATTTTGTTGTGATCACTGAGATGTTGTTGAGACGCTAATGTTCGACTGTCATGCACTCAGATGTTGTTGTCTCTCATTCTCTATTGTAAGTGGGACAGGATGGCAACCTTGAAATTCCAGTGACTGTTGTCGCAACTCTCATCTGGAAACCAAGCTATCAGAAATCTGCTGCTGCTCACATTTGTTCAAATCAATTCGAACTATGCATCCAGTTGTCTTCCAGATTTTGCGACCCACAGCCAATCATACTTCACCTCTTTCACTTCTAACCTAGCAGCCTTATGCATGGAATCTAACCATGCTAGAGAAGCTGATTCATGGAAATGTTGTATATTAGAACTACACAAATGGGGTTCCTATGTAATCCTACCATTTAAGCCTACAAATTTATCAGGTTCAAAATCAAAATAATTAAAGAATATATGAAAATCTAGTAATTGAAAATCCATGTTACCTGACAAGATGGGATCATTTTATAACATATAGATAGATGAAGAGGGTGTAGCGGTAGTTGCAGGGCATGTTAATTTTTCCGATCCCGCCCATACTGAGTATCTAGATCAGTACATGTTCTTCCTTTTCTTCCTGCTCTTCTTCTTCTGGGTTTTTAACAGAAATTTTGATTCAGTAATTGCAGCACCTTCCATATCTCTTTTATGTTTGAATCGATCGATCTCAACAACTCTATCTCCCTCTCTCCATCTCAAAGCTGCTTCTCTTTTGTAGAGTTAGGGTTTTAGAGTTGCACCCAATTTAATCGCTCAAATATCTACCACAGCCACATACTGGTGCGCTCATATTTACCGTTGCACCCAATTTAAGGACATTGTTTTTAGAATCTTTAAAGCCATTCTGGAATATCCGATTCGTGACTAGGATATCCGATTCGTGACTAGCATTTGACTAACTATGACTAACATTTGACGTTCAAATCTAACATGGTGGAAAGGTGTTGGTGTTGCAAATGTCTTCTCCAGGGGTGTTTCAAAGGGTCATTGGCACATCAACTGAAATCATGTATTCGAGATTGCCTGTGTCAAGGCACTGAAGTAAATTTATTGGACTAAACAAATGATCTTGTATACTGAATCATTTGTGAAAAGGTGTTGGCTTAAGTCAATTTATTGATCAGACTTGTATACAATTTTTCCATGTTGGTCTACTGAACCCATAATCAAGTATTGGGAGAAATACACAAATGAAGTGCCTTGTGGTTAATGCGTTAAGCATTGCAAAACTGGGATATTGGTCAATATTTGTGCTTCTTTGTTCGGTTACTTGAAGTATATATGGTCTATATAATGCTTTTTCCTTGGAAGTAGTAAAGATTTTGTGAGCATTTTAACTTTAAAAAAAAAAAAAGTAGAGATTTTGCGCCATTAGTTTCTTTAAATTTCTTTGACAAATGATTCTAAGAATTTGTTAGCTGACATTTTGATAGTCTGACTCAGTAATCTGACATTCTTCATCCTGCCCGTATTCTTTTTCAACTATGACTCAGTAATTTACTATGACATTTTAAGCCATACTAAATTATTCCTCTTGGATTGTATTCTTTTTCAACTTTTTGCAGGGTGAGGAAACTCATTATGGCACTTAATAATAATTAAGAATAGCGTTTTTTTGTCAAAAGAAAATCACTTACAAAAGAAAGTTCCTTCTCAACAAGGAGAACTGGAACCAAAAGAAAAAAGATAAAATCAACGAAAGTGTAACCAATTATGCAATTCCAGATCAGGCAAGAAAAAAACTCTAGTTAAGTCGCAGCTACCTCGAGCTAAGCATGCAATTCTTCATGCCTACCTGTTACCTGAAAAGTTTGTCCTCCGAAAACTAGTAAACCCCAGCTAAGTTATTGTCCTTTGAATGACATTCCATCTCGACTGAGTAGTCCAGGGCAATTTACCAGTCCTAAAAGAAGATATAACAGAGCTTGAATTAGACTGACTGAATCAGGATGTAAAATAAACCATTCTGTCCTTGAATCAGACTGGCAGAAATAATTTCTGCTATGTAGTTAATTGCACAGCCAATGCCACCTGCAACAACTCCAAAGACCAACTCCATGATTCCTGACAATAAACCCAAATCCAGCAAGACCTGGTTCCCTTCAACAACACCCTCACAGCAAAATATGTACCAATTTGGAGGAAGATACCAGAAAACTTGCCTAGCAATCACAGTCTTCATTTTCCTGCATCCCAACCCAACTTCTTGTAAATCCTACATCTCATTCCACTCATAACCCTTCATTCTTAAACCACAATCCTTAGTATGAAGACAAATCTTCAATTTAATTCCTCTGTTATTAGATTGAGCTTTCTCAAACACAACTTTGTTTGAATGAAACCATACTTCCATCATGGTACTCTTAGCTGCAGTTAACCATATTTCTTTAACCACTAAACCTTTTTGTTTTGGGAACTTCAAAACATCATCAAAGCTAGTTGGATTGCTAAACAAAAAATACCCACTCATGGTTTTACTGAACTCACAGTTCCAGAAAATGCGGTCCAAACTATCCATTCCATTACCACATATGAAACATTTTGAAACTACACTGAAGCCTTCTTTCTGCAATATGAACCTGTAATGCTGCACAAATCAGCAACTCAAACCTCTAATATGTTATTGAAATTTACTCTTATTGTCTATCAAAGTTAAAGAGATGAGACAGCGCAGGTTAGTAACCTACCATCAACAACATATGTTAGAAGAGAGATCGATTAAAATACAAAACTAACGACGAAGAAAAAACCAGAAAACAATACCCATGTCATTCAAGCAATACAATGTAGTACTGTTATAAATCCATGATTGCAAAAACAGTTGAATATGCGACAAAATACCTGAAAGAAGTTGAATTTTCCAGCATTTTTCATAAGATTGTAGACAGGCACAAACACAAAGATGGATCAAAATGTATAGGTAAGAACAAAAACACAATATTTCCCAAAGCTTAAGGCCTGGTGGACACCCTAGTTTGCCAAAGATAGATATTGGAAAATATATACACCTAAATACTGCAATATATATTCCACATACCATATCTAACTCATATGAACACAAAGGACAACAAACAACATAAAGAAATGTGATGGCTTGTTCGAGGCCTTATTCAAAACTGAAATTATGATAAACACTACACAGATATGTCCAGAGATAAAACTCTCACAATTATCATCTAAATAATTGTAATTTGCAGCCTAGTACTAACTGCAGCAACTGAATACGACTCTAAATAGTGGTTGCCCAACAGAATGCACTAGACTGACTAAAGTCTAAAGCCAACTAAGAATTGCACAACAAACTGAAATTGGTCACATTTAGGACCCAAGGGAAGGGATTCATACTCATACTGGTACAACAATGACTGTGAAGTAACAAGATTTCTCATAGATGTAAGACAAAATAGATTAATTTATAAAAATAGAAACAATTCATTTGATCTTCCCTTTTGAAAACTACATTTTATGAATCTGCTCATACCCAAACTGAGATCTTCTCTACTATCTGCCTTGTGTATGGAATCAATCCACATTCATTAGTTCAACTAAGTCTAACTTGCCATCGATATCTTGTCAATCCTTTCTAACCAAGAGATTTTCCATCCTCTTGGAGTGAATCGGTTTGACCCGATTGGAGGTGCATTTGCAGTTGGTCAAGTGACTCTTAGAGATCTTTGAACATATAAATGGTATTTTTATGTTTCTACAACAGTTGGTTTGCAAGATAGATTAGATCTAAGATGATGGATAGCTGGTCACATAGCATCTTCACTTTTACGACTCCGCACGAACCGAGTAATCAAGATCAGTAGTATAGAAACCTCTTTTTCTTCCATTTCTTCTTACTCTTCATCAACATCTTCTTCTTCTGTATCATCTGAGTTTTTAGCAACAAATTTGATTTTTTAGTTGTAGCAGCCGCCTCCATATGTTTATGTTTGAACCGATCAATAACTCTCTCTATTCGAAGCCTTTTGTATGTAAGGTTAGGGAGCAGAGTTAAATGTCAGATTGTTTATTTTATTATTATTATTATTATTTTCATTTCTTATTTAAATATAATTACATGAAACTAGTTGGAAGCCTAACAAGCTAAGCTCCAACGACATACTACTACATTAATTGAACAGGTTGTTGTGCTAACCTACCAGCGAGCCTCATGGGTAACCTAGCCAAGGGAGCCGAAACGACGGGAGGGGGGGGCTGAGATTGTGTCACAAGGGGGCAAACTAACACTACCTTCCATGTTAATTCCTGCAATATTACGCCATTGGGGACTCGAACCTGGGACCTCCTAGAGCGCATTAAACTTTGGGGAACGGGGATGACCAGCTGAGCTAGGGGCCCATTCTTATTATTATTATTATTATTATTATTATTATTATTAAAGATTGCCTCCAGGGGCTTTTATTAAAAAAAATCAAAGTCATTTTGTACATGAATGGGCGGGAGTCGGGCAACAATTTGTGCTCCAACGCCCTTTTGGATAACCAAACCTACCCTATGGAAAAGAAAACTCCCTACTTTACTGTATTAACATCATAGCTAGTTAGACAATTCTTCAATCTCCTCAACAAAATAACGAGGTCATCTCCAAGCTCACCCAAAGTTGAGAAAGCCAAGGCGCAAAACCGATATCCTTGTGACGTGCACTTGTCTAAATACTTGTTGCGCTTTCGAACAAGCTACCGCAGAAATAGCATGGCCCGTGTAAAGTTATGAATCCCTCACTTTGAAAATGGTGAAACTCCGGTGACGTCGAAGCAAGTATCTTGTCCGTTGATCCAATTATATATGAGGATGTCGGCAGGTCTGAGGGCGTTATCATTGTCAGATAAAAATTACATGAAACTAGTTGGAAGCCTAACAAGGATTATTACATGAAACTAGTTGGAAGCCTAACAAGCTAAGCTCCAACGACATACTACTACATTAATTGAACAGGTTGTTGTGCTAACCTACCAGCGAGCCTCATGGGTAACCTAGCCAAGGAGCCGAAACGGCGGGAGGGGGCTGAGATTGTGTCACAAGGGGGCAAGCTAACACTACCTTCCATGTTAATTCCTGCAATATTACGTCATTGGGGACTCGAACCTGGGACCTCCTGGAGCGCATTAAACTTTTGGGAAACGGGGATGACCAGCTGAGCTAGGGCCCGTTATTATTATTATTATTATTATTATTATTAAGAATCGGAATCGAAGTTACAAGAAATGGTTGGTAACCTAGTGACCAGCTGGGCACCAATACCTTTTTGAATAACAATCCCTAACCTATGAAAAAGAGAATTGCCAATCTTAAAATTAGCATCATGTCTAGCCATACAATTTCTCATTCTCTTAAGGAAGGATATGATACCATCACTGAGCTCACCAAAGGTAGAAAATGCTAGTACCCCGAAACCATAGTCGAGTGAAGTACACCTATCCAGATACTTATTATTCTTGCGAGTGACAGCAGCAGAGATAGCGTATCCTGGTGCGAAGTTGCGAGTCCTGGCACTTGTGAAAGGAGAGACACCCATGACATCCATACAAACATCTCTGCCATCTTCCCAATTGTAAACCATGATATCTGCCGGCCTAAGCTCCTTGTCGTCATTAGAAACAAGCCCCAAAGAGACTTCTTTCCTAGCTACAACACCTGCCTTATAACAAATATCAGCCAAGACATCTTTGACCATATCATGTCGAAATTTAATCCCCACCTCACTAGCACAATGAATAGCATGGTCTCCAAAGATATCCATTAGCTTCCCGCAACAAGAACACTGACTGTTTTCTTCAAAGATAGGAATGCCCAAGCGATATTGCAAAACAGAATTGAACTGTCTTGGTCCAACTACCTGATTAAGTCCAGGTATCGGAACCGCTTTAAGGAAATCCATAGCATGATCTGCTCGATTGCATTGCCATATGTTAGACTCGCGTTCAGATAAAGAAAAGCAAGAAGGTACCTTTTCCTTGACAACACCGAAATAAATAACTGCCCGAGACTTCATAAAATGGGGGGCAACATTATTGATGTTGAAACCAGGTAAATGAAGACCACAAGCTTGAGTGAACCCCTGTAGCGCCTGTTGAAAACTGTGCGAAAAATCCGTTGGTGCTGTCAACTTCAAGATTGAGTTCTGCAAATGCTGAGTCTGGGCCTGAGATGTTAAATAACAGTTCTTCATAGTATCTTCCATGGTAAGAATACCAAGACCCCCGTCTTTCATGGGAAAGGTAGCTAATCGTTGTTGAATCAAACCAAAACCAGCACCATCTCCAACCACTAATCGACGTAAATAACCCATAAGATGTTCATCAAAACGAGATGCAGCAATCTGAAGCGCCTCAGGGCATGTTGTACGAAGATCAAAATATAACCTAGAGACCCCGGTGCAACTACGCAAAAGTAAGAGTTCACTCTGGGGGTCATGCAGTTCTTGAATTTTATTCTTGAGCTGTATGGTTTTATCTACCCTTTTCAAAATAATGCCACTGCAAAAATCCATATCCAAACTGACTGGGCCACCAAGAAGTTTAACACCACCCACCGGCTTGCCAATATTGGTAGGGAAGACATCATCCTCATCTCTTCTTGGATCATAAGAAGGCCAAAATATTTCCGTCTTCGTGATGTTAAAATGCAAACCACATCTAGGACCATCCTCTTGGAGAATTTTAATAGCTCTAGAAACCTCCATGGTATCCCCTGCAATGGTTCCATCATCTAAGTACCACGCATGTAGGTCTAAAGTGCAACTAGCGACAATTTTCTCAACAAGTGGATGAAGAACTAGAGCAAATAATAGGGGACCAAGGGGATCACCCTGTTGAACACCTAAAGCCGAAGAAAGAACATGATTCTGGTAGTATAGCCTGGCTGGTTTCGAATAACAAAACTCAACCCAATAGGAGATGCTAGGACAATGAGTTCTTACTTCCCGAATTATAGTGGATCGATTAACAAGATTAAATGCATTTGAGAAGTCTATCAACAACATAGTCTTGGTGTTATCTGCCCCTTTCAACTCCAATAACCTATTGGCAGAATGCACAATACCCTCCCCACCACAAGGAATGCCGACATCATATTGATAAGACTCTAAGTAATTTGTCATTTCCTTAGAAACATAAGTGGCAGCTAGCTTCGAACATAGCCTGCGCCATATGGTTCCAACAACAAGGGAGCACTAGCTATAAACTCACCAAGAATAGGGGGGCATTTACCTGCAAGCCAGAGGTTAACAACGCCAGTAATAGACACCAACAAGTCGTCAGCAACAGCAGCACCGGCACCACTCAAAGCGTCTAGCAAATGCTGAGCCCGAAGACCGTCCCTTCCACAAGAAGTGCCTTTGGGAAAGCTTTTGATAGCAGCAAGAACATCCTTCGCCACAACAGATAATGCAGGTGATGAGATATCTTCACTTGGTATAACAGGGGGCCGAGCAAAGGGGTGCTTTTGTTAAAGTTCAAAAAGAGTGTCCGGAGTTGGAGGGGCAACACCATCAGACGAAAGAATACGGACAGCTGCGTTGTAATGACCCTGACTCATCTTCCTACTACAGGCCATCAAATTCTTGTTCTTATTTTTCTTACCCGGTGGCCGCTGTTTAGAGGTTGTTTTATTCAGGTCAAGCAAATGTTGAGCCAAAGTTAAACATCCTGATGCTTCTTTCCAACTCACCAAAGCTGTGTTGATTGCAGCTGCCTGCAGCTTCCATCTACAGCCAGACCGTTCCTCCCTGGAGTTCTGAGGCACATACAAGTATAATATGCAGGCAGGTAATAAGAGTAAACGAATCCAAGCAGCAAGGTTCATCAGATTGGCAAGAACAGCATCAAGGGCAGATTTCAGAGTACGAGAGAACAGCAACCTGCAATGTGGTGGAATGCTAACAGTCGTGACAATCTGCTTCTGCAGAATCTTGTTAAGAGAATCCACCGTGAGACCCGCAGCTTCATCATCGACTGAACTCAGGTCAGCATTGTCGATTGCATCAGGAATCACAGCAAGTGGTTTCTCAGCACCATGGATGAGAAAGTCTACCCCTACTCCATTGGAAAGACCTTCTATGACATTTGCTGGATGAACTTTGGATCTGCAAGGCATTTTCCATGCATGAATTCGCATACATTTAATGCACAGCCAACCCTGCATGTCTCGCAAAACACTTTCCCAGGCAACAAAGCAATTCTCTATAGTTTTGATCCTCTCTCTGCAGATTTCTTCGTCGCACTCAGTTGGGAAATGGTGATCTGTCAGGTGTTTATAAATGGCACTCTTAGCATAGCCCAATCCCCCTCTCCCTCCCAAACAACCATCAAAGTTTTTAAACGGACAAGCAATCTTGCCCCCCTGAGAAGAACCCAGAGATGATGATGGACCTTGTGAAGACTCCTGAGAGGAATGACAAGAGCCAAGAGAGTCACGGCCATGGTGAGTACTAACCGATGATGCAGCAGATCGACGAGTTCTAGACATACTTCCTCAGAGCAAAGTCTGTATCAATGCAGAAACAAACCCTAAAAAGAGAGAAGCGAATGCCAGAAGAAGCATCACTGAATGCAGATTAAATAATAAAACGGAGAGGAAATCAGGATGGTAGTTGAAATCACGAGCAACAGTTCGCCAGCAATCTGGTTTTCAATCGCCAGAAGTCGCCATTCCTGTCGCCGGAGGAGAGGAAATTATTATTATTATTATTATTAAAAGAGAGCCGTGAAGGCTTTTATTGAACAAGCAAAAGCGGTATTACATAGAATCAGTTTGAGGGGTTGGAAGGCGAGCAACAAGTTGCGCCCCAACACCTTTCTGAATAATAATTCCCAACCTATAAAAAAGAGAACTGCCTAAGTTGTTATTTGCATCGTGTGCAGCCATACAGTTCTTGAGTCTTTTCAGAAGAACGGTGATATCGTCTCCTAGTTCGCCTAGAGACGAGAAAGCTAAGACACTGAATCCATACCCATGAGTCAAACAATTGGCAGCATATTTATGCCTTTTACGAGTAATAACAAAGCAGACGATGGCATTACGGGCGTAAAGTTGCGATAACCATTCCCGCAAAGGGTGACACGCCCGTGACATCAAAACAAACATCACGCCCATTCTCCCAATTGTAGATTAAAATGTCAGCAGGTCGTTTTGAATTAGCCTTGTTTGATAGACAACCAACTGCAGACTTCTTTTCTTGATCGACACACGCTTTGTAGCACAGTCGGCGAAAAGATCGCGGACTAAGTCATGTCTGAATTTAAGGCCAGATATCAACTGGCACAATGTAGGGCATGGTCTCCGAAACGATCCATAGGTCCGTGCATGAGGCGCATGTCTTGTCATCAACAAATATAGGTATGCCGAGTCGATATTGAAGTACACACCGGAACTGGCGCGGTCCTAGTGCTTGATGGAGGCCTGCGATGGGAACGGCTTTAAGGTAGTCTTGGGCGTTGGCTAGTCTGTTGCATATATTTACTGAGACGAGTGTAATGAGTCGGATTAAGATGATCCGGACTCTACTATGGTTCGATTATGATTTCTTTTTCTATGGCTCTACTATTTTGTTTTAGCCAAGTGTAATGAGTTGGATTCAATGATCCAGACGAGTCAGTTGAGTCAGAAAAAATAAGCACCCGAACTTGTAATTTGATATGGATATAAGGATGCCAACCCACTTTCCATAGCGTTTATTGCTCAATCATTTTACAACATAAACCAGATTTTTACGGTTACTTGGAAAAAAGGTAAAATGTGTTGCATCTTGTAACCACTGATCTATGAATAGATTTTCCTTTTGCATTAAAAATCCCGTTTGGAGTTCTCGTAGTGTTTGTGTAAACAGAGCCAGAGAATAAATAATTGTTGTAAGGTGAGCTTTTCCAAATCGCAGATAACCTACCTGTTGAAAACAATCATTATGTGTTTATTTATTATTCCGTCACGCGTGTTAAAATACCTACGCACGGACACCAAATATGTGATTAAGTTTAGATATTTCCAACTTACATTCTCAACATTAATGCTCCAACTGAGATTCTCGACGCTAATCCTAATATAAATAGTAGCAATTGAGTATGAAACAATGGTTACAAGATTTTTCATATATGTAAGACAAAATGTTTGTTGGAAATTTTAATGATAAAATTATTTGGTATGAGTGAAAGTTGTTTCTTAACTTTGAACTCTGAGAGGTGTGTTTGGGTCATGTAGACACCTAGTGTAGAAGTGTTATGGAGAGTCGTCAGTAGACATGATGAGTCATTTATGGATGGAAAACAAGATATCTTACACTCTTTAAATTTTCGATAATTTTGTGATGATGATGGTGATGATCTAAAAAAAAACACATAAATCATCTACGTTTACTATACTTTAAGTAATGTTATGTTTTTACAAAATTTACGATTATATAATTCTCTCCGGAGATTAAAGGTCTGCGAAATGACATACTGAATAAGGAATTAGTACCTTATTATTAGAGCGTCGCTCGGACATACTTACAGGTCTTGGTATGTCAAGTTTGTTGTCAAATTAATTTAGTGCATCAAAACTATATCTGGATTTATAGTTTATCGCAGATTTTATACGTTATTCAAAAGGTTATGTATGATGAATAAAAAAAGTGAATTTAAGTCGCGAATAAAAATTGTTATTTAGTACCACGATTATCATATGTTATTTACAATAACATATGATGTTGTCATAAAGGAGGCACTTAGTACCGCAGCTATTGGGTATTAAATACAACAACGGCTAATATCTACCATAATGGATGCATTTTCATTGAAATAAATATACTAATTAAAACTCGAATATTATGTCATTTTCATGCTACTAATTCAGGTTTTGGTATTCAGATTTTGTGAAACGGAAATTTCTTTAGATTCAAATTTGGTGTATCTGAAACATGTTTTGGTTCAAACTAAAAGTGACAAAAAATTATGACTTCAACTGTGTTAGAGCATTGCTTGGTCTAACTCGCAAGTTTTGTTATTTCAAGATTGTTGTCAATATTAGCAGCACAAAACTACATATCGATTCCTAGTCTACTAAAGTCAAGTCATTAGAATAACCCTTGAAGACTTCAACTGTGTTAGAGCATTGCTTGGTCTGGTATCGTAGTTGAGAACCAAACATCACCAATAACCCTTGAAAACTGAAGATCGAACGAAGACATCATTGACAAAGAGGTATGTACAGAATGGACCATCCTATTACTTTACTCAAGGCATTACCCTTTTATCTATATGAAACTATGTCATATTACTTCTAGTAGATTTAATATTATAAAGAAAACTTTCGTGTCAAGCTTTTCTTGTTAAACATCTCGAAATATGATTCAAGCAATGAATGTTCGTAGATCCTTAACTTTAAGAAAAATTTATTGGTCAAGGACTATTTTTGTTTCAAGTTGATTATTTGAAAATTTCCCAAACAATGATATTTCATATCTATGGCTATTGGGAACGTTTCAAAACATGAAAAGAGGATTTTCAGAACTACTGAAATATGGACACAATGTAGGTACCCATACCTACTACGCGTACCCTAGATATCCTAGTTATAGAATGTAGGTAGGTATGCATAACCAGTACGTATACCATAAGGTTATGAAATTTGTAAAGAGTGGAGGTATGCATACTGGGGGGCCTGAATTCGTGAACATCTTAAGGGTATGCAGATCTGGTACACGTACCCTAGCTTCCTGAATTCACGAACTGGTTCATAGGTATGTGTGCTCCTACACATACCTTCCCAGTACGAATTAAGAAGATGCTCATAAACTATTTTCACAAATATGTGCGGCGTTGCTATAAATCTCATAAATACCATCAAGACTTCTTTGATTACTGAAATACTTTGTGTTTGTGATTCATGATTTAAATCTTAAGTTTAAGTGAACACAATTATGCTTATACGTTCGTATCATGTGGCATACTTGCCATATCATTATACACAGTTCAAGATCCCTGGATCATAATGTATATTCTTCTGTGTAATTTCAAGAATTTTTTTTCACATACTTACATGAAATCCTAACAAGAGTTTCATCAAAGTAGAGAAAGTGTTTGCTTGATTCTCAAGTTATCTTATCTTGAATTAAAAGCAACCTCTAGTCTTCAAAGTTTATAAATAGAGAAACCCAAACAACTGGAAAATCTAATCCCAAATATTTATGTGTCCTGGTTGTTTACTAGAGTCATCATATATTAACTTAGGTTTTTCTGAGAAATATAATTAGGTTTAAGACTTAAAGAATTCAATTAAGGATTCGTGAATCCAGGTCCGACTATTTTTACCATAATAGTTTGTTTATCCTGATCTTGTTCTTATTGATTATCGAGGTTTTCATCAATTTCCAATCAAGAACGAAATGAGATATATAGAAATCACAAATTTCTCTTCATCTCAGACTTTATGATTTATAAAGATAGATACCTAAAACTCTTCTTTGTTGATTGGTTTAACATTGTTCTTTAGAGGTGGTTTGCAATCCACAGTTCTCAACTAACGGAGTGTAAGTGTTCCAGATTTGTGAGGTTTGCTAGCTTCGTCTATTGAAAACAGATTTTCAAGCCTTGATCTAAACGATCTAAAGGGAAACCAAATAGACATATATGTTAAAGGTGGTTTGGTATCAAAAGTTGTAACACCCCGTGTTTTTAGCATAGAGCATGCGCAAAGATGCGCCATGGCATGAGATGAGGCTTTATCTCAAGCTTTTGTTGCGTTAAGATGAACATTGGCCTAGAGCCAACGTCGCACAATCATTGTGCATTAGGCCAGAGAGCGTTGGCTGAGTGAGTATCGCACAATTATTGTGCAATATGCCAGAGTAAATATTGCACAATCATTGTGCATCATGCCAGAGAGGGATGGTCGAGAGAATATTGCACAATCATTATGCAATACACTAGAGAGAATGTCGCGCAATCATTGTGCAATATCCAGAACCAGTGTTGCACAATCATTATGCAATACAATGGCGTGCGTGTTGCACAATCATTGTGCAATACATAACATAACTCGGCAATCATTGCCGGTCATTCATAAGTACATGGCAACAACCATGAATAGTGAAACAGGCATGTGAATCCTTTCCCCTTTCCAAAGTTATAGAAATTACAAGCAAACATATATAGGGAGGGGTAGTTGGTTGAAGGCGCATATGCAAACTATGCACCAAGTAAGCTTCATAGCTTAGCTAAAAGAGTACAAATAATGTGTAAGCCTCATTTATAGTTGTGTAGCCTTGCAAATATGGTATTTGATGTTTTGGCATCACTATGCCATGTCGCGGACTCGATAATGTGCAACCTTTGTGTATTTTGATAGAACGACCTATACGGACTAGGACATTACCTTTATTGCTTGGACACGGCCTTGCATACAAGTTTGGCTTAAGTTGTTGTCCCTTCGAGGATGAACTACGGTCTGTGCTTGTTTCCTTTGGAGTAGGGATGGCTATGTAATCAGCCGCAATGAGTTGCAGTGTTGCCGGTCCAGTACTTTGTCGCTCATATCATCTAATTACGAGATGATTGAGGCACATTGGTCTCTCATACCATCTGGATCGGTATTGCGATGCAAGAGATGATTGTGGCCAGACTTGATGAGACAAGTTACATTCTATTCTATGGATGCTCATACTTCCTGTCAAGGCGTTAGACTTAAGCATGTACCAATGACGCATTGGGCATGGCCTCGAAATTTAGCTACATTTATATGCAAGTTAGTGGAGCATGCATAAACCTAGGGAAAGTACATCATGAGCCTGATTGATGCACCCTTGACGCGAGCAAGACAATTGCATGCTTTCAACAATGCCTAAGCTAAGTGAAGAGGGTTATTAGGCCTGAAAAGGCTTATGTGTAAGTTCAAGGCATGGATTATGCCTGAACAAGACTTGGAAGACAGAGGAAGTATGACGGTTACTCATCTAGATAGGAAATTCACTTCTAAATTCCCTACATTGATGCCAGGCTTTATACCCTTGCTCTATGGTGAATTGGAACGGTGTGGAAGCTAAGTTAGCTGCATCACGCTCCACGAGCATGCTCGCAAGGCCAAATGAACCTCCTGCATTTGCCTAGCTTGAAGGCCCGGATAGTAGCATCATAATGGCGCATTGGGAGATTGATGGCATGCGCGCCCAGGCGCGCCAGGCGTATTTTTCCGGTCCGTCACAGTTGGTATCAGAGCAATTTCCGGAAAAAACTCTAGGTACTGTGCGAAGTGGAATCGTCAAAACTTTGGAATGTAATGTAGTTGAGACCGAATCTACCGTCATAATCGTGCTCTTTAATCCTCTTGAATCTCTTAATAGTCTGCGCCATTGATTCCCTTAGCTGACATCCGTTACAGGATAAGAGTTACTTCAACTCAATTGAAGACTTTAAACCGATCTCCCTCCTACAGATAAGCCTATATGTGATTTACGCTCTGATCAAAGATCAAGGTGAGCTAGGAAATTGATTGCAATATACAAAGTCTAACAAACCTCAAATCTGGTCTTATGACTGTTGATGGTGGATTTTCAACAAAGGTCAAAATCGTAAAATCATGATATTGCATGTTTCTGACACGGCTTCAGGAATGCATGTGACGATTCGTGTTTTACGAGCCATGATAATATGTTTCTCGAAAGGCCTCCACTAGCTGAACGTTCGATGCCTCGCATTTCATAATGCCCTCTATGTAGAATAACATAATTGGGCGGTTCTCTGTAAGAATGAGAGCATTAACACCTTCAGGACTTCGGTGATACTCATTGTTCCCTGACTACATAGAGAGGCCCCACCTCTACATAGAAGAACGATTGGGCAGTTCTCCGTAAGATTGAGAGCATTAACGCCTTCAGGTGATGCGTGTCGTTAACCACAACAAATTAATCAATATTTTTCCACCTAATTAACAATTAATACACTTTCCTGCATCATTTCAATCATCCCTATCTTGCTTTTCCAGCCTCAAAACCCTTGATTACATCCATCTCCAAGCTGCTCCAGATTCAAACCCATCTTTATTCATCACCAGAACCTCATTCATTCCCTTGCATTTCCAATTCCATCACAACCCATCTTCGATTCACTTCCTTCTTATCACTCAATTCAGCTTCACTGACCCATATCAACGGTGGCAGCTTCATAGCCACAAACCCATTAAATCCAAACAGCGACAAAAACCCAGACTCCATCTCAATCTTCCATGTATGTTCTTGGCATCATTGCAGCATTCATTTTGGCTACTTCACATTGTTATCAACACCAAGACCATCCACCATCAGCTCAGAACCCATCTAGCTGCTGATTCTTAATTCAGCTCAAACCCTTGCTAAATCCATCTGCATCTCCTATATGAGCTCGCCACCACTGTTTCAACAACTCCATATTCACACCGGCAACAACAAGACCACAAATCATCAACACCTTCATCTGATTTACTCTCTGCCATCAAATCCCTTTCCAATTTCTTCCGAGAACGACAACAACAATTACTAACCCTATTGATTTCATTTCTTGAACATCACCACAAAACCCTTGATTTCATCTCTCACAATCGAATCCGAGTTTAACCCTCATCTCAATTTCTCTGAATTTCTTGATCTAATCAACAGCAGCTTCAATTTCACCATACTAATCGTTGTTCTTGATCTCCTTTCACAATTCCGCCCGATCTATCATCATTTTATCCTCGTTTCCACTCTCGATTCTCGACTGCATCTCCCTGAGCTTCAATTCCTTCATCACGGATTCAACTCTGAATCGACTTCATCTCCACCAGCAGCAGCGTCAACACTTCACACCATAGCAAACCCTAACATTGAATTCATCTTCTTTAACATTTCTCGATCTATTTCTCTCGGTTTTAATAGCAGCGACTCTTTGCTTTTCAATATCAGATGAAAGAAAGGAAAGAGGAGAAGATAATATCTTCTCGACATTTAGGGTATAAGTATTTGGGTGGATATTTGCACCCCAGTGATAAGGACCACCCTTCTTATTAGATAAGGGCTATCTAATGCAACCCCTTAACCTCTGCGGGCCTGGCTTTAGTACTCCTCCAAAAGAGAGTTGCCCCTTAACCTTGACTGGGCTCCAGATAGTGATCTCCCATGTAAAGACAATTTTGCCCTTTTGCTCAAATTGGGTGATTTCTTCTTCTTTTCCTCCGTGTGACTCCAAAGTAGCTACAAAACTCAAAACAGGCGTAAAATACATAATTTACACGAAAAATAGCAAAGAAAGCATAAACAATAGATAGTAAATAGGATGTATTCTACACCCTATCATCAGGACGTTGGTGACACTCATTGTTCCCTAACTATGTAGAGAGACCATGTATAGATCCATACGGTTTTACGTAATATTGAGAGCATTAACGCCTTCAGGACATCGGCAACACTCGTTGTCTCTTGACTATGCACCTTTCAGAATGAGTATGACGCTTTAACTGGCTAATATCCCTTCTGCAATAGATTAATTCTACCGTGACATTCACCACTGAATTCCTAGAAGATGATCTATTTTAACTCATTACTCTGATTTCATGATCGAATCCATGGCTGATCTCATGGAATGGGAATAGATAATCTCATTACTCCGATTTCATGATCGAATCCACGGCTGATCTCATGGATTGGTAATAGATAATATCATTACTTCGATTCTGTGGTCGAATCCATGCTCCCATGGAATGGTAATACTCGTTTATTCCGAATTCATGGTCGAATCCATGGCTGATCCTATGGATTGATAATAATAAACTACTCACTTTTATTACTCGGTTTCATGAATCATTCTCCACTGAATTTCATGAATTAGTAATAAATACTCAACAACCGGGCATCTGGACTATCACTGAGTAAGCCCCATAAAATGGTGCAGGTGTACTCAACGATGATGCACGAACGAGCAATCCAATGCACGAACGAGCATCCGGAAATATGGACAAACGAGGAATCCTACACAAAATAGGAGAGACAAAATAATATTAAAATAATAAAGTGGCGCCCATGGGACCGGTCCCACCAGCCGGCCGGTCCCCCACGCCCTTTTTCCTTTATTTTAATTATTTCTTTATTTTCATGAACTCATGAAAACTCCTTTATTCTAGCAATTTTCCTTGTTTGAGCAAAACTCATGGTTTCTCCATATTTTCATGGTTTCATGAAGAATAATAAAAATAGGGAAAGGTGTTGTGGGACCGGGCAACTTAGTCGGCCGGCCATGCCCTAGCCGTGGCCGGTCCCACACCTAGCAATCCCTACTCTTTCATAATTATTATTTTCCTAATCTCATGAAACTCCCCTGTTTGAGCAAAAAATCATGGTTTCTTCATATTTTCTCAAATATTGCTCAAACCATGAAAAAGCAAAATCTCAAATGGTCACATGACCGACTAGGCTACTCACGCCAAATATTAAAATATCATTGTTTTAATATTTTCCAAATTTTGATCAAACTCGCAAGGTTCTACTTGCTCATCCGAGCAAAATCGAGAATTTCGGTCAAAGATCGAACTCTTCGGAAAATTTAAGATATTGCTCAAACGCACATCAGAAAATACCGAAGCTCTCAAGACTGAGATACGGATATTATGGTGACACGGGCATGCTCCCTTGACCGACCAAGGCCAACCCTAAGGCTTGTAAAGAGACGGTCCCACACATTCTTACAATTTTGACCTAATTTCTTCAATTGCCCATATTGGGTCCAAACTCTTCCCAACCAACTAGGGATTTGCTCAATCGACCATCAGCTGGTCCCACACCCCTAAGGGTCAGTTTCGTGCCTTCTTGGCCGGTCCCTCACTTCTCCATAAATTAGGTTTTATTACCTAATGCTCAGACGAGCACTATTTTTAATAAATGATGAAACCGACATTTAATCATCATTCTTTCACCAACCAGTCAACTAAAGACTCTGGTGCATGCTTACTCGAGCACTTGGGCATCACGTGGTCGTCCATCATCCCATTTGGTCGGTCCCTACCTCACTCATGACCTATTTTCAACAATTCATCAATTGACGAACAATTGATCAAAAATTAGGGTTTCGAACCAATGCTCCACAAATCATCATTCTGAGCAAGTTCAAACACTAATAAATTTATGTTGATCCACCAATCAACATCTGGATTAATTATATAATATTCGGTAGTCTACCAATATTTTAATTAATATTTTATCGGGTCACGTCACCAATAAATAATTCGTCGAATTGAGCAATACTTGCTCAGTTGATCGAATTTTGATCCAACTATCAATATTCAGTAATTTATCAGTAATTCATCGAATTGAGCAATACTTGCTCGATTGCTCGAATATTGATCCAACTATCAATATTGATAATTTATCGATGTAATTCGTCGAATTGAGCAATACTTGCTCAGTTGCTCGAATATTGATCCAAATATCAATATTCAGTAATTTATCAGTAATTCGTCGAATTGAGCAATACTTGCTCATTTGCTCGAATATTGATCCAACTATCAATATTCAGTAATTTTTCGAATTGAGCAATACTTGCCCAGTTGCTCGAATATTGATCCAACTATCAATATCCAGTAATTCATCGAATCGACGCTCAGTCGTCGAATTTACCATTTGCTAATACGTGCAATGTCAACATCATTCAAAGAACTATACGTCTCAACATACATGTTCGATCCATAAATCACTGAGCATTCGTCACTCATGCTCAATTCAACAAAACCTAGACTCATTGTCTAAACAATCAACAACTGACTAATTAAATACACGTATGTCATTGATAGGTGTCTAAAACGCCTAATTTTATATCTAGTATTTATGCTTTCTTTGCTACTTTTCCTGTAAAATATGTATCTTATGTTTGCTTTTGAGTGTTTAGGTACTTTGGATTCATTAAGAACAAAAAGAAGTGAAACTTGCTCGAAAGTTGGATTTCTTCTCATCGCGTTGAAGAAAATGAAAAGGCTAAATCACCTGGGTAAGAATGAGGTCACTACGACGTCATACGAGAAAGTTATGAGCGAAAGCATCGATGGAGCTTGTTAGTTCCCTAGAACTGGCCGGCTAATTGGTAACTGGGTGGTTCTTATCTGGATGTTTGGGCGTGTATATCAATTTATATCATTACCTTGCCCCAACTCCAAGACAAGTGTTTTCTTCTTATTATTATTATTCTGTCTGAAACCGAGAGATAAAGGGTTGATGTTGGTGGTGATAATAAACTCAGGGGAGATCGAGAAGATGAGCCACTGCTGCTGAAATTGAGAGAATTAGTGAGATGAGACGATGAAGAAATTAGTCGATTAACTTAGGTTTCATCTGGTGAATGAGTAGAAGAGATGGTGGTGTCTGGGATCGAGAAATTAGGGTTTTATGAGTAGAATGGGTAATCTCAGATTTGAGATTGAAAGAGTAGTTGAGAGTCTGATGAAGTTTAGAAGAATGGGTTTATGGTAATTCGTGCTACAACATCTTTGAGACCGAGATTACAAGGGAGTTTGTTGCTGCAATTGGAAGTGAAACATGATAAGAAGAGATGGAACTGGTGGATGTTTACAAAGGCTTCTAAGAAGCAGCAGATGAATTGAAGGTGGAGTTGCAGTTGCAGATTAATGTTAATGGAAATGGAGGATTTGTGCACTGAAATGACAATCTTTGGTGATGAATCTCAAGTGGAAGTTGTTGCTGGTGAAATTGTAGAAGCTACAGATGGAGGGTGGTCTGAGATTTGCAATGAAGACATCAAACAAATGTAGTTGGGAGAGCAAGTGGAGCTTGAGATTGTAGCTGGGTTCCAGGGAAGGTACATAATAACTGACTAATTGAGATGCAATGGAAGAAACAATTTTGGTGTTGGTCGAGAAATCACAGCTGGATGGAATTGGAGTTATGAACTGAAGCTGGTGGAAACTTTGGAGATGTACTTGAGACGCTGGTGATGATGGTGGTAATGAGATGCTATTGCATCTGAGCTGAAGTGTGCAACTGGTGGAGCTGCTTTTGATGGCAGCGATGAAGAAGTGAAGAGCTTGGTGGCTGACCGGTGATCAATAAAAATAGTTTGAAGAAGAACAGGAGATGATATAGACTGAGAGCTCGAGTCCGAGGTGCAATGAAGGAAATACAGAGAAGTGTTGGTGGTATGAGTTGAACTGCAGTCGAAGGAAGATATGTTGCTGCCAAGCTTAATGCTCGAAGGTGGAAGAATAAATATTTCAGTGACGCTGTGATACTCAAGAATAATGAGGAGTTGCATATGGTAGGAACGAACAGAGCTCGGTAGTGAATGGAGTCGAGTAGGTTGTTGTCAAGCCCAAAGAATAGAAGAAGAATGGAGTTGGAGCTGTTACCAGTTTGCCATAGTTGTGGTTTGACGCAGTAGAGTTCGAGTTGATGACGAGAAGGGAAGAAGAGAATGTTGATGCCATTTGGTGCTGGAATGTATGGGAGCAGAGAGGGTGTTGTTGACGGAATGGGTTTTTGTGAGAAACTCTGGGAGAATATTGCAGTCGACAATGTTGGCAGTGGTATTATCGGTGATGGTTATTAATGCAATGGAGCTGTGATGACGTTGGTGGACAGAAGATGAGAGCTCCAGCCTATGATAACACGAGATGAGTAATGACGAGAAGCAGTTGGTAAAGCTGGGGAGATAGAGTTACGGACTGGGAGAGAGTTAAGTCCGAGTGAAAGAAGAACAATCAGGGAATGGAGAAGTTCACTGGATAAGTGAGGAGAGATTGTGCTGTCAGTTTTGGTAGACTGACAAGCCATTGACGGTTAATTAAGGAATGTGCTGAAATTGTTGCAGGCCCATTGGACTGTTTAGAGATTAATTATCACGAGCATGATATGGCCGTGACTTTGGATTTTGACGAATTTGGCAGCCACTTCGCACGGGGTGTGATGTACGGGACACAATCTTAAGGAGGTGCACTTTCCTATTTTTGCTAGGTTTTCTAGTTTCTTCAAGAAGAGGTTATAAAACTCTATATATATAGAAGTCTAGATACAATTTGAGAGATCTCCATTAGGGAGGCTTCTACTTGTTTTCTAGGGTTTCACATGATAGTTCTTCTTTGCTTTCTATGATGATTTCCAAAAACACAAGTAGTTGATTTATTTTTATTGGTTAAAGATGTAATTGGATTTTGCAAACAAGTTATGGATTTTATGAATTAGTTTTCTCTCAAAATCATTGTTCACTTTCTACGGGTTATAATAATTGCATGATTGATGTATTGCAATAAGGTTGAATGTTTGTTTAGTTAAGTCTAGAATTGATTGAACTCACATCAATATTTATAGCTATTTAAGGGTTTATCATCGAGCGATAACCTTTAATACGAGTAGCATGATATGATTATGGTTTGTAGTGATACATCCTTGCAGTCATATGTAGATTTTGACCATTATCCGAATTGTTATGCGCAATGTATGACAATTACATTGATTAGCCTATTTCTGAAACTTAATGCTCCTAGGAATTGAACTTAATTAGCGCAAGGCGTTAGGTTATTCTTTAGGTAGATTTCACATACGCATCTCTAATGTGTGTGTTGATGACTTAAGAAATTTATGGAGTATTCTTGCAATAAGGTATTCTAGGTCTTTTGATAATAGCGAGATTAAATACGAATTCTATTCATACATTCAAAAACTTGTTTACAATTGAAGATGAAACCTTTACCCAATATTTCACATCCTTGATTTGCGTGTTTACTTTTCATTGTTTTGCTTTCATATTATTTTAGTTACATAAAAATTAGAAAACCCCCCCGTGTTACTTATAAGATACCGAAACATATTGACAACCTAGTCCTCTCTGTGGGAACGATCCTTTCTTGCCCTTGCTTCATTATATATTTTGAGTAGTAAGAAAGTGTAATTTATTTTTGACGCCTACGACAGCGATCAGTCATGCAGACTCCACGATTTGTGAGACATCAATCACGTCACATGGGGGGATATCAATTAGGGTTTTGGTCTGGCGGCCTACGACACGTGGATTCATCCACGATGAGAAATGTGAGTAAGTCGTGCAAACGGTTGAAGGAGTTAGCAAAGTAATGGGTGGATGGTTAACCAAGTCTCCACACGATCTGGAACTAGTTTCACCAGGATCTCCCATTTTCCCACTCTTTCACTCAAGAAACCGTCACACTTACAGGGATCAATGTGTTCATCATTCAGGTAATATAAATAAGTCCTAAATAGAGGATAACAGACATCATCAATATTCGTCTACACAAACTCGATTAAAACTTATTCACATAACTCAACATTCCATAGTTCATCAATTTTGCAGAAACCTTCAACACATCCACAATCCTTGATCATCATTGATCCACATATTTCTCAGCTTCCTTCCTAAAGATCAACCCATCTACCTCTTTGTTATCGAATTGACTCTAGAACGTCCATTCACTTGGTTTAGGCCGGAGTCTTACAGATTGATCTCTCGAATCTATGCACTCCCTTTGCAATGTATCTGTGTGAGGTTTTGCAGTTTGCTTGGTTGAGGAGTCTCATCCGCATGCTTGACTCTTCACTTCCCTAAAAACCAGCAAACCGTTTTCCCCATCCACAGATTGGCTTCCACAGTGGGAGATTAATCTCTCGGTTGCAATCTCAAACTTTCACAAATGGTTGATCTTAGGTTAGGTTCAGTTAAAAATTATAACACAGACAACGCTAGCACTAACAACAATGGTGGTACTCCAGAAACCATGCCCGCTTCAACCACCGGTGCTGTTGATACCACTCCTCCTCAAACCAACATTGGAGACCATCCTCTCTTCAGCCGGTTTCCCGAGGAAATCAGAGAAAATTCGCCTACCATAGCTGATCTTATGAAGGTGCAAGAGACTCCCAAAAAATCAGATTGACATGGCTGCAACACAGAAAGAGCTATGCAATTATCGCAAAACTCTCACCGATAAGATGTCAGAGAAAACTCAAGAGAAACGAAAAAGCCAAAGAAACATCTTCGGCTACTGATCCTGAAGTCACTCCAATCCATGTAGTAGACGATGATGAAGTCCACAAGGCTATAGATAACCCACCAACAAAGGAACCTATAGGATTTATCACTCGTGAAGACCTGTAATGCTTCATGAAGGATTGACGAAAATACAAAACACCATATGTTCACCGTTATCAACCTCCATATCCTGCTACTACGCAAAGAATCCTCTCCCGAAGGGATACACCTCTCCAACTTTTAAATTGTATAACGCAACGAGGAACGCTGGAGAACATGTTTCTCGATTCTTAGAAGCACTAGGAGAACATGAACGCAATCATGTCTTCTATTTGAAGGAGTTCTCAAAGTCTCTGACAGGCCGAGCATATACTTGGTACAACAACATTGCACCAGGGAGCATCACTGGCTAGGGAGAAATGGTTAATACCTTCTACCAGAAATACTTCTTCATCTCAGAGAAGATTACTCTCTCTGATTTACGTTGGACATATCTATGTGTACTCACAATAATGGCTATTCCAAACTCTAGTAATCCTTCTCAAAAACAATAATAAATTCTCATAAGAAGTTTCCGGTATCAAGAAAAACTCATAATGCACATATAAGATGATTTGTCCTTAGAGGATAGAATCAATCTTTTTCTCCCGGATTTACACTAGGAATAACTACCAAAGCCGTATCAAAAGATTTTCTTAACAAAGAATAACATACAAAGTCATTAACGACCACGCACCATAGTTCACAAAGGATGATTTCAAGAATCCCATATCAATGCGTACTACTGCCCATTCTTGAACTTCCATCTTTGTGATTCACCAACAATATTCTTGTAAAAGCTAAAAATTAGCTTAGAAGAGTAGTACTCCAAGAATCCAAGTGCCCAAGTCCAAGAGAAGTGGAACAAGTGCGACGAAATGGAGCAAAACACTCAAAAACGAGAGACAGGACAAATACCAATCTTAACTCATTCAAAATCAAGGTTTATCATATCCATTTTTAATATAATTCAAAGAGAAAGATAATGCAAAAAGAATGAGGTCGTTCCGAGTTCGGACGAAGAAGTTACGGCCAAAAAACGTAAAGTATGCATACGGGTATGCGTACTTAAACCCCTTTTTAGAAGAATCCAGTTGAATTCTACAGCCTTACCGAACATAATATGTGTTACCCAATTCTTGTGCTTCCTTTACCTTATACATAGCAGGGCATTCCTTGGTGAGGATGCACTTGCAACACAATCAAGTTATGTTGGGGTGAACAATGTCTTGCTCACCACAAGTGACCTTTGGATTATCATGAAAGAGATCGCTTTTAGAAACTTTCACATCCAATTCCATTTCTCCAAAAAACTTGTTAAGTTCCAACATCATGGATACTGCCTTCTCCATAGTCATGGAATATTCTGGAAGATCATTCCTTTTCACACTCAAAGCATCACTGGCTTTCTTTGGTACCCACTTTTTGAGTGCATTTAAGAACAACCGGAACCTTCTTCCCATTACTCTTTTCTAGAATTTTCGGAAGAGAATTGGATTGACTATTATTTTGCAAGTTAGTCTTTCTCCAATTGGGAGCATCGGATCTTGTCTTCGTCTTTACGAAGTTATCCTTTTGATAACCATTACTATTATGAAAAGGATTCGTATGACGTTTATAGGCAAAACTAGGATTATCACAACACTGATTCCTTTGCCTAAAGTTTGGACAGTTATAACCTATAACTTTAAGGGGATTAGTCATAACATATGATCTTGGTTTCACAACTTCTTGTGATGCCAAAATAAGAACATCATGAAGTTTCTCATTCCTTATACGGAAACGACATCTCCTTTCCAGGTGACCTTTATTTTCGCAATTGTGGCAAACATAAGGAATGTTCTTCCTCGATCCGTGTGTGCTAACTTAGGAGGTTGATATAATTTTCTCTTTCGAACTTTAACTTCTGGTGAAGGTAATTCACTTTATCCATTAGTGGAAACCTTTTGTTGAGAAGAATCACTATCCTTGACAAATTTTACCTCTTTGCTAATACTTGGAGCATTTATTCCCTTATAGCCCAATCCTCGTGTATCACGATGATTTTTGCTTTCTCCTAGCATAGTGGTTAATTTGTTTGAACTAGTATTGAACTTTTTCAAGTCATATTCCAACATCCTGATTTTATCAAGAGCAGCAGTTAAATTAGCCTCAAGACGTTTTTCTCGTGCGAGAAAAACGCTTTGTCAGTCAACAAAACTTGCTTGCTGGGAGTTAATCCTTCCTTCAATTTCTACAAGTTTCTCTTCTAACAAAAAGTATTTTATAAACCTGATCACATTCAAGTGACTTTCTACTCAGGTTTTTTTCTCGGTATCTTTGAGGACTGATTCGCAAGAGCGATTCCGACCATAAAGACCTCCGTAAATTCTTTTCAATTTCTTGTTTTCTCGACAGAGAGGAGTCAGAAGAGGTGTGACATGAGAAGTTGTAATCTTCTTCATTTTCCATGAATCCAAAAACTTTACATACTTTGAGACTTCCTCATCAACATCTTTATCAATATATGAATCACCTTCATCAGAAAGTTCATCCAACTGTTCTTCTAGGAGTGTTTCCTAATCAACCGTTTTTACATCAAGAGAATATTTAGATATTGACTTAGATGTGACAATTCTCTCAGGTGAATCCAAGCTTTTATAATCATCTGGTAATTTTAGGACCGGTGCGTTATTAGAGATAGACTCGTCCATAATCAAATCGCTACAAACACAGACTTATAAGGTCTTTAAACGTGATTGCCTGCTCTAGTACCAATTGAAAAAGCGGGGGTACAACAACCTCACCCAATATTTCGATTAGAAATCTGTATGAACTAACTCCAATATACTTTCAAGAGAATCAACTATACTCAATCTTATTAAAGTATATCAAATAGTTAATATCTCTATCTCTCGATTTGATCTATGCTCAAACAAATAGAAATTTGTGAGACTATATCAAATAAAAGAGATATAAACTTGGATGGTACCAAAGACCAATATCCAAGGATCAATCAATTTCCAAGCAAAGGTTGGATTTCACAATTGATCGATACAACGCACAACCTGTGATATTTCAATTATATAACAAAATATAATGCGGAATAAAAATAACACAGACACCAGAATTTTGTTAACGAGGAAACCGAAAATGCACAAAACCCCCGGGACCTGGTCCAGATTGAACACACATTGTATTAAGCCGCTACAGACACTAGCCTACTACAAACTAACTTCGGTCTAGACTGTAGTTGGACCCCAATCAATCTCACACTGATCTAAGGTACAATTGCTCTCCTTACGTCTCTGATCCCAGCAGGATACTACGCACTTGATTCCATTAGCTGATCTCACCCACAACTAAGAGTTGATACGACCCAAAGTCGAAGACTTTAATAAACAAATCTGTATCATACAGAAAAGTCTACGATAACAGATAAATCTGTCTCCCACAGAAATACCTACAAGTTTTGTTCCGTCTTATGATAAATCAAGGTGAATAGGAACCAATTGATAACCCGAACTTATATTCCCGAAGAACAGCCTAGTATTATCAATCACCTCACAATAATTTTAATCGATACGTCTCTGATCCCAGCATGATACTACGCACTTGATTCCCTTAGCTGATCTCACCCACAACTAAGAGTTGATACGACCCAAAGTCGAAGACTTTAATAAACAAATTTGTATCATACAGAAAAGTCTACGATAATAGATAAATCTGTCTCCCACAGAAATACCTACAAGTTTTGTTCAGTCTTTTGATAAATCAAGGTGAATAGGAACCAATTGATAACCTGGACTTATATTCCCAAAGAACATCCTAGTATTATCAATCAGCTCACAATAATCTTAATCGATGCGGTGAAAGGAGATATTGTGGAATCACAAACGATGAGACGAAGATGTTTGTGACTACTTTTATATCTTGCATATCGGAGATATTAATCTCAAGCCAATCGTTACGATTGTACTCAACACGATAGAATCAGCAAGATCAGATCACACAACTACGAGAAAGTAGTACCGTGCACGGCTTCACAATCCTAACAAAGTCTTTAAGTCGTTAACCTGGTTTTCAAGAAGAAACCTAAGATTAAGGAGAATCGACTCTAGCTAATACAACTAGTATCACACAGGAGGTGTGGGGATTAGGTTTCCCAGTTGCTAGAGTTCTCCCTTATATAGTCTTTCAAATCAGGGTTTGCAATAAATGTTAGATTAGTAACAAAGCATTCAATATTCACCGTTAGATGAAAACCTGATTAGATTCAAGCTAATATCTTTCAACCGTTGGATCGAAAACTTAGCTTTTTACACACAAATGAAATGCACGATTTTAGGTTTGTGTAACCGTACCCAAACATGTACATTTGTTGGTTCAACAATAGTCAACCAAATGGTTAGCCATATGAGCACTTTCATATCAACCATATTCTTCTTCACCATAACTAGTTCAAATGACTCAAATGAACTAGTTAGAGAGTTGTTCAATTGTATAAATCTTATGTAACTACACAAGACACAATCGAAGCAAAAATAATTTGATTCACTCGAATCGATTCATGAACTTTATAGCAACGATTTGCATTTTGCATTCCTTAGTTAATATAAATATAAGTTCACAAAAAATCGTCTTTAGATATAACCAACTTAAATTCGCAGACTTAGTTCGTGGACTTAAGTTCCCGGAAGGAGTTCTCAAACTCCAGCAAATATTCCCTGGATGACAACTTTACTTGATTCGCGAGATCGGGTTCGTGAGACGAGTTCACGCTCTTGTTCGGTTTCTGCGATCACGAAGTACGCATACTTCGGTTCAAGGAAAAAAGGACTTATACATATATGTGTTGCCACAAAATGCTTATATCCAACAATGGTTATATAATCTAAACTCTCGATTTCAATTATTGAAACATTCTTAGAGGACGTTATTATATAGTTGTTATTCACAAACTATTTTTCGTCAAAGTAAGCAATTTTCAAAGTGGTTGAAACATAACATGACCTTCGTCACTAGGTAAAGATGAACTTGGCCAAAGTGACGTCACTAGGTAAAGATGAACTTTTCCAAAGAGAAATAGTACCAAGACATATTTCGAGAAATAGATAGGCGAGATAAACTCGACTCGAAATAACAAATGTGTATAATCAAAGTCTATATAGAAAAACGAATTTTGTCTCAAAATAGGAGATATAGTAGATAGACTTTTGAGTGATAGATAAGTTCAAGTCTCCACATACCTTTTAGTCGATGAAGTTCCACCAGTTCCTTGAGTAGTTCTTCGTCTTGTATGATGATTGCCATGGAGTTCTTGAGCTCAACTACACTTACTATCCTAGTCCGAGAGTTAGCTATAGTAGACTAGAAATCAACACTTATAGTTTTGATCACTAACATTGACAAACATGCTTAAGATAGCAACGCATGCGATTTTGACCGAGCAGTGCTCTAACAATCTCCCCCTTAGTAAATTTTAGTGACAAAACTATCAATACATATGGAATACAAAAATAAATGAATTAACTTTTGTAGCTCATTGTTTGTGGGTGAAAACCTTTTATGCTGATTTTGGTAATTTTGGGTGTGTGTGGGTGAGAAACGAATCTAAACCCTAAACAATGTACTACACGGGAGTACTTTTGATTCGAGAGATCAATCTTTACAATCCTGGCCTAAACCAAGAAATGGCCATTGCAGGCTTGCTTCTGTCACAAAGTGAAGGAGAATGGTTGGTCTTAGGGAGGGAAGCAAAGAAAGTGTTGAGACCAGAATAGTTGATTCTGGAAGTATGGGCATTTTGTGACTTGTATCAGAAAATTGAACTGGCTAGCTGGATGAAAAGCTGTCAGACGATTTCTAGATGTTGTATTGTTCTCCTGACCAAAACTTGTTGTTTGGTGGAAATAGGTGAGACCTATTTATACAAGTCATAGTGAAACGTACCCTGGTCTCGTAGGAAGTGGAAATGATTGAGTGGTGGAAGAAAAGAGTAACGTGCGCATTGCGCCGCACGGACGTTATGCTTCCATGATGAGGAAGTTTTACCAATGGGGATGGGTTGGTGTAATCGCCTAAGTCATTATGCTTCCATGATGAAGTAAATGAATTGTTTACACCGTTACTTTTCATTTATTTTTATACCACCACTAATTATCCCACTTCATGACACTTTCTTGTTAAAATAGTGAAAATGATACATAATGCAATGGTTAACATGACGAAGATAGAATGAGAAAGGAAAAAAAGTAGCAAAACTAATAAGTCATTTACAAATTCTTTTGTTCACTTTAGATGAATTTCTAATTTTAAATTATAGAATGCATTATTCTTATGTTATTATTTTTGTTTAAGTTTTAATCAAAAATACATATATGTTTAACAACTAAACCGAACAATACCATGATGAGTATCACCCAATTCATGACATATTTTGATGTCTCGAGTGTTTTCGTGGAAAACATGTAGCACTTTGCTACGTGTGGCAAGTTAAAATCGAGAGGCTTGCCGCAGGTAAATAGCATGTGATGCTAGGCTCATTTTGGCTAGTTGCCTAAAACTTGTCGCGAGCTTACCGGTTTGGTGGCGAACTTCGATGGCCGAGATCGCATCTTATGTAAGGGTAGACGTTGATTGTGGCTACCTTGTGTTGGCGCCTGACAATGGCGTAGCCATGGTCGCTGGGTTTAGGCGGTTGGTCGCCTAAGAGTTGCCATAAGTCCATCAGTTCGGTGGCAAACTTGGATGGCTGAGATTGCATCTCATGAAGAAGGATGGCCATTGATTATGGCCACATCTTGGTGTATAGCATAGTGGCGTCATCCACATGCTAATGGAATGCCAATGGCGTATCCATGGCATAGTGGCATGCTAATGGCATAGTGTTATGCCAGTGATGTTGCGGCATGGCCAAAGCTAAAAATTGGCTGTGTGGCCAAAGTTAGGATTTGGCGTCGTAGAAGAATTAAGGCTTGGCGTGGCCAAGGCGCCGTGGAAGAATTAGGGCTTGGCATGGCCAAAGCGTTGTAGAATAATTCGTCGTGGAAGAATTAGGTCTTGGCGTGGCCAAGGCGCCGTGGAGGAACTCGTCGTGAAAGAATTAAGGCTTGGCGTGGCCAAGGCGCCGTTGGAGAATTAGGGCTTGGCGTGGCCAAGGCTCAGTGGAGTCGGACCCACATGTGGCGTGGCAACATGGCAGCAATTTGCTTAAATTAGGGTTTGGCCTGTCGAAACCCTAATTAGTGCACGTGGCGTGCGGCTGCGGCATGGCACTACTTTTGTGCAAATGGCGCCATGGATTTGCCAAAGGAACTATGGAAAGGCCGTAGTGTGGAAACAACCATGGGAATAGGAATTTCCGTGGGTGGCTATCTATAGCTGGTTGCGAAGTTGCCGCGGTAGAGTGGCATGTTGGCATGCTACCGCGGTAGAGTGGCATATTGGCATGCCGACCAATATGTTGTTGCGGTAGGGCGCATTTGGCTTGCCGTTAGTATGGTGGTGCGGCAGGGTGCGTTTGGCCTTTAATGCATGGTGGCAAGTTCAGAGCAACTTGATTGGCCTCAAAAGGGGGCCCACCAAACACAAGGCGGGATTACACTTCTGGTGAGAGTGTGGCGGCTTTAGAGCAACATGATTGGTCGATGGGAAGTGGGGACGGAAAGCTAGGGCGTGGCCACACTTCCAGTGCGCTGTGGTAGATTTAAAGCGACCTGATTGGTCGATGGAAAGGGGGCTGGCAAGCAACATGGGGCCGGCCTCATTCGGAATGCGTGTGGCACATTTAGGGCGACCTGATTGGTCGATGGGAAGTGGGGCATGCAAGCTAGGGCGTGGCCACACTTACAGTGCGCTGTGGCGGATTTAAAGCGACCTGATTGGTCGATGGAAAGGGGGCATGCCTCATTCAGAATGCGTGTGGCGCATTTAGGGCGACCTGATTGGTCGATGAGAAGTGGGGACGACAAGCTAGGGCAAGGCCACACTTCCAGTGCGTGTGGAAATTTAAAGTGACCTGATTGGTCGAGGAAAATAGGGCCGGTTTAGGATGGGGCGTGGCTAGTGGCGCCAACTGGCCTAAGGCATGGCCACGCCTCTCTTTGCTGCTGCGGCTCCCTGTTTTTTCTGATTTTGGGCGAGGTTTTGCGCCTGCTAATCCATGGAGGATTAATTAACTAGTTTGCCTAGGCTTAATTTTGACAAGCAAGGTCTAGTATGCTGCGCGATGCGCGAAAACCCTAACTTCTGCAAGTTAGTAAGGTCTAGTATAATGCGCGAGGCGCGAAACCCTAACTTCTGCAAGTTAGTCAGGTCTGGTATAATGCGCGAGGCGCGAAACCCTAACTTCTGCAAGTTAATCAGGACAATTGATTGAATTCTATGTGTTGACACAGAATTCTTTTAAGTTCATTGCCAGAGAGCAACATGCTTTTCTGATTTGAATACCTTATGCAAAGACCTTATCCTTGATACTTGGAGATTCGTGCTACTCTGCTGCGAGTGAACACAAATCGTCATCCCATATCAACATTAAGAGTTCATCCGGAGAACATAGCATAAAAGGCATTCAGAGGAACTTATATTAAGTGAATATACACGAGGCGCCGAAATTTACAGAACATCTGGGATGGTTGCTACATTCGCCAGTCTGGATAAATTTCATGTAAATACATTGAATGGATCAATAAATATGTCGGTGGAGAGGTTAGCACTCACGGCACCGTTTCCTTGCAGAGTGACGTCACATCAAATGCAAGGTTTTACGATTTTAACCCTAAGCTAAAAACCACCATCAATATTAAGTCCCCTGCTTAGCACGTAACAGTGGCATTGTTGCGGGGTAATCATGAGATGGTGACAGACAAGAGTAAAATCGAAAGAGAAAGACGTGAAGAGATTGCCAAGGAAATTCAATTAACCTTTGGTGGAATGCACGAGGAATCCGTGATCCTTGTGTTGGCGGATCTATATAATTCTGACTTGGCCATAAGGTGTTGGCGTCAGCACTGAAATTTTGGCTACTGATTAGTAGAGATGGCATTACAATTTGGTCCGCGAATCGGTGAATGACGCTAGCTGGCTAGGTCACAGAACGTATGGAGATGGCGCTGCAAGCTAGAGTAGCGGATGGGCGCGGCTAGCTTGGCAGGGCGGATAGCGTGGCTAGCTGGATTAGCGGATGGCGCGGCTAGCTGGGCAGGGCGGATGGCGCAACTAGCTTGAAGTAGCGGATGTCACGGCTAGATGGCGTTTCCTTGGCTGGTAGGGATGACGCTGCCTTGAACGGCTAAGATGGCGCTAGCTAGGTCATGGAATGGTGGAAACTGGCTTCATTCCATGGGATGGTGGAAACTGGATTCAATCCATGGAATGGTGGAAACTGGCTTCAGTCCATGAAATGGTGGAAACATGGCACTTGGAAGGCTTACTGGATGGATCACGGAATGCTGGAGCGTTGGCGCTAAATTAAACATAGAGTGATGGAGACATGGAGAGTTGGCTTGACCACGGAGTGCTGGAGCCATGGAGAGTTGGCTTGACCACTGAGTGCTTGAGCCATGGAGCGTTTGTAGGTTGAGCTACTGGTGTTCCTCATGCTAGCGCGCTGCTGGTTCGATCATGGAGCGGAGATATTGGTACACTACTTGTTCGGCTATGGAGCATGAGTGTGGTTCGCGTAGTCATCCATTCCCGTTCACGGAGCAATAAGGAATCCTTATTCTGTTAAAACTTTATAAACTGCGTTCGTATGAAAAGGGGCATCGACCCTTTTCTGTTTTTGTTGTTCGTCCGGCTCCGTGCTTTCATCTGCAACATCTGGCTCCTCTTCGTCATTTGTTAGCGGTGGTAGAGCGAGCATTAATGGCAATGAAGCAATCTCCAATAGTTATAATCAACGGCAAGGCAAGCCAGGAGAACTTAGGGTAGGTGCTCTCACGTGTACCCACCCAACAGTACTATCGATCTTCTCCAAAATGTGTAATAAGGTTCCGACTCCAGAAGAATGAGTATCTAACCTCTCCAATAGATTTCAAAATTTTACCAAACTCCATTGCGCTCTTGGGATGGATGGATGAAATAATGTCTGGGCTGATCTTGGAGATTGTGGTTGTGTTGTTGGTTCATCCTTGACTTTAGGTTATTTGGTACCTAGACTTTCTGATTGCGATAATGACATGCCGTGGATGCTTGTATGGTCGAAATCTTCCGGAACCATTGGGTGAAATAGATGAGTTGAGAGACGTTTCATTGCCGATGTGCTGCTATCAAGTCTTCAAGGACTTTGTTCCAAACGACATCCTTTGAACCATCTTCCGAACCTTGGACTATTGTATGGAATGAGATGCATTGAGCAGTGCCGATTATAATTCTATTAGATCCGATAGTGTGGCCGGATATGTGAATGTATCTCTGTGGCGTGCTTTTGGAGTCTTTGATGTACGTGTAAGACTTCATGTTGAGAAATTCTTGCGGCTCGTAAAACTTCGACAGCGATGATGTTGAAATCGGGAATAACCTGGTTGAGGGCAGTGAAGGCATCCCATTCTGGTGGTCCCCATGTGTGATTATCCTGAGCCTATTTTCTCGTGGAAGATGTGCTTCTGCTGTATTCACTGGTAAGGTGGTGACTGCGTTCAAGCTTCTAAACATAAAGGGGGCTTCAGTCCCCAGGTGTAGCCTACTTTCATTGCATCGCCTTGAATCCACACCTATGGGATTTGATACAATCTTATCATACTCTCCTGGATGTGATGCTGGGATGCTTGGAATATCACATGGATAAAACATTCTGGATAACAAAGAGGTAGAAGTGAAGGAGTTATGTCGTTAATCGTGGCTCCCTCTGTCTCTTCAAGAAAAATGTTTCAGCCGCGTCTCTGGAGTTATCTCATGAATGTTTGATTGTTGTCGAGGATGGACCGTGATGAGGAGTCCCCGGTCGTACTTCTCTTTGGTTACTGAAGTGTTTTCTATGAGTAGGCTTGGGGTCTACCGCGACCTCGTAAAGTGTTGCAGGCGCTTTCTAGATAGAGAGGTTATGATATATCCTTACGTTACACCTTTGAAGGGTGGATGACCTTGTCGTGGCTATGATTTTTGGTTGGCCGTGTCTCATGAGATTTGACAGTGAAGGGATCCCGTGTAGAGCCTCAGTCCCCAAGTGTGGTTTACATTTTTCTTTGTAGTGGTTGTTGCTATAGTAAAGCTCTGACAAACGAGCAACAACAGTTCTTGGCAGCAGATGTGATCGGAAGAGACAACATCGTCGTGGGAACCAAAATAGGTTGGTTGAAATTGCATGGGCGTCCATGGAAGCAAAGGGATTGGCTAGATACGTAAGCGAGTAAACTGCCCACGGCCATGAGGTTTGGCGGGATGGATCAAAAAGTGACCACAACTACGAACCTTGGCTGGCCGTGATCACGATCCTTGACAGGGAGGAGTGTCGACTGGAGAAAATGTTGAAGAGGAGCGGCTTCTGTAGGTGATACATTGAAGCGGCTCTTGGAGCAAAACTTTGAAGAAGAGCGGCTTCTGGAGAGAACGCTGAAGCGGCTCCTGGAGCGAAACGTTGAAGCGGAGCGGCTTCTACAGAGAACGTTGAAGCAGCGCGGCTTCTGGAGCGAAAAGTAGAAGCGGCTCCTAGAGCAAAGTTCGAAGCGGCAACGCAACACGGCTGAGAGCTTGAAAATATATCTCGGCGCTGCACCTTGGAGAAATAAAATGTCTCACATACATGCTCCGTCATAGATTACTTGGTTTTGTGAACAGAGTCCCCAAAAAGCATTAATGCAAACTCCACCAATTGATGTTCGGTCACATTTGGTTTATGACAATCCAACGCCCGAATTCTGAATCCCTTGACTAATCATTAGGATGTTCATTGTTTCGCTCCTTTTGAGTTGTGGCCATGTCTGTCTGAGCCTTAGCAACAACTTCTTTTATTTCCATCAAATCAGCAATGGTAATAAGGGATCGGCTTCCTCTAGCTCCCCCAGTCTCTCATCCGGATGGTAGAGTAGCAGCGGCTCTGGTGACTGTTGGAGGTGTCACACTTGAAGAAATGTTGGGGGTAGCAGCAGCGGCTCTGGTTCTTGTGACTGGAGGTGTAACGCCTGAAGGAACGTTTTCCACACCGCTGGTGTTGACAGGTGGCGTGTTAATGCCACTGGAAGAAACGTTACTACCAAGATTAATCTCAATGCTAGTGTTTTCAGGGTTTGTTGCTGATCCGGACCTGAGTTTTACCATCTTGATATCGGTATTGAAAAAATGAAATTGGAAATTGGTATTGCAACCGAGAGATTAATCTCCCACTTTGATCGCCAATTATTTGTGGGTTAAAACCATTTCTACTGATTTTGGTAATTTTGGGTGTGTGTGGGTGAGAAACGAATTTAAACCCTAAACAATGTACTTTGCAGAGTACTTTTGATTCGAGAGATCAATGCATAATCCTGGCCTAAACCAAGAAATGGCCGTTCCAGGCTTGCTTAGTGAAGGAGAAGGGTTGGTCTTAGGGAGGGAAGCAAAGAAAGTTTTGAAACCAGAATAGTTGATTCTGTAAGTATGGGCGTTTTGTGACTTATATCAGAAAGTTGAACTGGCTAGATGGATGAAAAAGCTATCAGACGATTTCTGGATGTTGTATTGTTCTCCTGACCAAAACTTGTTGTTTGGTGGAAATAGGTGAGACCTATTTATACAAGTCATAGTGAAACATACCCTAGTCTCGTAGGAAGTAGAAAGCGATTGAGTGGTGGAAGAAAAGAGTAACGTGATAAATCCTAATGGACGTTATGCTTCCATGATGAGGAAAGTGAATTCGTGTAACCGCGCTTAATACGCTTCCATGATGAAGGAAATGAATTGTTTACACCGTTACTTTTCACCACCACTAATTATCCCACTTCATGACACTTTCTTATGTA
>JAJJWW010017682.1:0-26664 GCA_023531295.1 Papaver armeniacum | reverse complement strand
ATAGTCACTCGATTCCATACACAGGTAGTACATCGCAAAAGGCGACGAGAGGATTACATTAAGCAATTGTGTATAGAGATGACACTAGTAAGCGGGACCGAGCTTATGCGTCGATGCTAGGATCAACCTAATTCACAAAACGTAATGCATCCGATGGGTTACATCTTGAGAGCTTATTCATGGTGGCTCGATGGATAGAATCTGGTAGTCGAGCGCTTAGTATCCGGTGGCAACGGGAATTCCGAGGATAGCGAGCTTATTGCTATTCTACGGTTGGTGATATAGAAATTCTACAAGAAATAAACAAGTACTTTTATTAAGTTTCTTTCCAGTGACGGCGAATGATTCCTTAATCATCTTTCTTTTATTTGTTATTCTTTTCATTTTACTTTAAACCAATCCCCTTGTCTTTTACTTTATTTTGCTGAACTAAATAATCTATCAATTACACAGCTCTCTGTGGGAACGATCTCTTACTACCGCTATATTACCAGTTAATTAGTGGGAAATATCTTGAATAATTTGTTGTGTAAACGACGCGCATCAGTTATGTTATGTATTTAAAATTGCATCCATTGATCATTCTAAGTGACTGTTGGAGATGCCTTTTGGAAATTCATATTGTGTCTTTTAATGGTTAATTGACTGTTAGAGCATTTCCAATGCATAGGGTCAAGGTGATCCTATGTGGAGGTCATATTAACATTCTTATGTGTGGGTCATTACTAAATGACAAAAAAAAATGTAAATTTTTTTACCTCAAGTTGATCTCCAACCCCCAAGGTATTATTTAACAAACTTTATTTGAATTTAGAGACAAAATAATGATGTGGCTTTAAGACCCAAGGTCATAGAGAAAGTCTTATTTACACTTTCTCCATTACCCCCACTTAGCCATGTCATCTATCTCTATGACCTTGACCCTTGCGTTGGAGATGGAAATTTGGTGCAAAAAGTCTTAAATCCTAGGTGTCATCCAATTTTAAGACCTTTACCCCTTGCATTGGAGATGCTCTTAGGGTTGCTTACTGGATTATGTCTCATATAAGAGTAGCCAATCAGATGGCGATGACATGGGAAGATTGTGCTTACGTGGCTTCACCACAATCAAGAGTGAATGTGGTGATGACATGTGGCGACTTGGGGTCTCTTATTATAAAGAAAGATAGGTGTCAGTTTTAGATGCTTGAAATTCTTGTTTGAATAGGAATGTACCAAGTTTTTCAAACAAAACTCTAGGAGCCAAATTTAGACCATAAAGAGACTAATAACTTGCACACGTGATTAAGTAAATCTCTATGAACATATCCAGGAGGTCGAACCATATAACCACCTTCGTTTAATGTACCATACAAAAAAGCACTCTTAACCTCTAGTTGTGCATGATTTATCCTATATACATAACAACTGACAGAATAAGCCTTATAGCTGTAGGTTTCACAACTGGACTAAAAGTGTCTTGATAATATATTCCTCTACTTGATTATATCCTTTAGCTACTAAACGAGCTTTTTACCTTTCAACCGTGCCATCTCCTTTCCTCTAAATCTTAAAAACTCGTTTGCATCCAACAATATTCTGTGAACTATGAGGAGCAACTAGGTCCCAAATACTATTCTCTATCAAAGCATTTACCTCCTCAACTATAGAAGGCCTCCATGCAGGATCCTTATTTTCCTTTACAAAGTAGTAGGTGTCATTAAATCATCTTCATTTGACTTTGTACTAGCAATATAAATCTTAGGCTTGAAACTACCAAGTTTGGATCTAGTTACCACGTCTTGAGTAGAAAAAGTAGGTTGTATAACTGGAACTGATACTGGTAAGGATAAAGAGCTATATGTAGGTTGTAAAGGAGGAAACTCCGCAGATATGAATCTAGATGAAGACTCAGGTATGTTTGAAATGACAGATTGTGGTGAAGGAGAAATAGAACAGTGGTAGATTGTGGTGTGGAAACAAAAGATGGAAAATACAAAGTGGAGTAAGGAAAGTGTGACTCATCAAAAATCATATTTCTAGAACTACTTATCTTATTAGTAGTAGGATTTAGACACCTATAGCCTTTGTGCATCAAACTGTAACCTAAAAAAAGACTTTTGACTGATCTATTTTCAAGCTTGTGTCAACAACCAAAGTTTTTAAAGAATGGATAATCTGGTTTTAAATTGAATAGAAATTCAGCTGGAGATTTCCTTGTAAAACAGAAGAGGGTAATCTGTTTATAATCTAAGTGAGTGAGATGAAGAATTTACAAGGAAGAGAGGGTGAAAGGGTGGATACTTAAAACTGGCAGTGGACAGCGAATCAAAGTCAATTTTTTTTCATTGTCTAAAACTTTTTTCTAATGTGTTAGATCTTTTACGTGCTTGTTGTTTCATGTTGATGATCTTGAAAACTCGTTATGATCCATGTTGATAAATCGGTAGTCTCTTTTTCATATATAATATGTCATTAGTAAATTCTTGTTTTTCACTGTCTTGAAACTAAATCTTCTCCTTTATTAAGTTCTATATATAATTGATTTGACGCTATTTAAATCAACTATTATGGATTTCTTTCTAATGAGTAGATAATCTTTGAAGGGGGATTTTGTATTTCCCCCTCAAAAAAGATGCCTATTTTGCGTTACCCCCTTTTAAAATTACTAATTGCTGAAACCCCCTCTGCATCATAACTGCCGTCACCACTTAGTTAACCGTGCACGTGCACTGCACTTGTGTGAGATCCTTTCTTCTTCTCCGTCATCACGCTCCCATACGAACAGAAGGGAAAAAAAATTAATGGAAGTTTTGAGTTTGTAATAAGAAAACTAAAAGGTTTGGATATCAAATAATGACAAATCATGTTGAAATCTGGAATAAGAGTAGAATATTTGTTTCTGATGTTGATCTCAATGGAAGTTCAATTTCAAAGTCAAAAAAATTCGAATCCACCGAGTATCGGTGAAATTTGAGCGGAAAAATAATCAAGCCCAAGGGTTTTCGGAGTTTCTTGAAGAGTTTTTGAGATTTGTATTTGTTTTACAAAGCAACAACAAAATTGAGTAATCCTGTAAAACATATAGAGATACAGGTAAGAACGAGTAATGGAGTAAGTCAATTCAACGGCCGGCCTTAGTAAAGAAGAGGAAATTGGTTGTTGGTGAAAGAGCAATCATCCAAATACAATACATTTGGTATATTGATCGTCGGTGTTATTTCAATTGATTGAAAAAAGTAGTTCTGGAGTACTGGTGTTTTTGGTATGAGATGAATCACTGGAGTTTCCACGAACATCTAATGTGCAGAAAGACATGATTAAAAGGGTTGTTCTTGCTTTTTTATTTCAACACCATTATAGCTTTATTCACATGCAAATTTAAATTTAACAAAAACCCATCTATCATTATACTACAAGGTTCTAAATACTCTTCGATTCATAGCCATTTATCCACAAAATCCGACGGCAAATAAGTGAGTTCTTCACTGTAAACAAAGTAGTTTTTTTTTATCTCTCATTGTTTCTCAATAAGACTACCTTTCGTTCCATGGTTCTACTGCTATTTTATTTAAGATCCAACAAATAGAAGGAAAAAAAAAAAACGTCCAAAGTCTCTTTAAGATTTAGGTTTTCCTGGTTTATTATTAATGGCCGATCTGTTTCTATCGATGGGAAGAAGATGAAGTACTTTTTTGATCATAACAACTACTTCTATTTGCACACACGTACGCTACACGTGTACAATTAATTGATGGTAACGGCAGTTATAACCTAGAGGGGGTTTCACCAATTAGTGATTTAAAAAGGGGGTAATGCAAAATAGGTATCTTTTTTGAGGGGGAAACACAAAATCCCCCATCTTTGAATTTGCAGTTGTCTACTTGTTTTAACCAGTAGTGGTCATTCAAAAGAAGCAGTGGTGTTGGCTCATCCTCCTTTGGAATTTCATTATAATTAGTGCTTTGTAAACAGTAGTGTTTATCGTAGATTGAGATCATCGCAGTTTGGTTTTCAGATTCACATTCAAGCCTTCATCCTTTCAATACCTTGAATTTTCTCAAGTTTCTGGTATGTGGATCGGTCATGACTCACTATCACAAACCTTGCCTAATTTACGCTCGAAAATTTAGGAAAATTTAGCTACATGAGACATGTCTAATTTAACTCAAAATAAATTCAAATTTTATTCTCCTTTATACAAGGCTCGGTCAAATACGAATCTGTCTGCCAAGCATAATATTTTGAGATACTCTTAAATTTGGTATTTTAGTTTTCTGTATCAACCATATAAACCCTAAAGATCTTATAAAACCCAACCGAATTCTATACTGCCGTAAACATATCCATGAAATTACACCCATGACAAGGAATAAACAGTTGTAGATGGCTTCTCTTAGATCTAGAATGCAGAATGCAAGTTTGAGTGCTAGGCCCCAGAAAAGGCAAGTAGTTACTGAGCAGGATATTGATTCTGCTGATGAATCTTGGACAATAGTTTGATTGCCAAACTGATGGCGTTATATATGATTGATGTCAGTGATGTTAAAAAAGTTCCTTTACCTATATGGAGGAAAATGTATGAAATATATGAAGTTAGGGTGATGAGTCATAATCTAATTGTGTTTAAATATAATAATGTCTGAAGTCCTGCATCAGTTCTGAGCAATGCTTCTTGGATTGTCCTATGGTATATTTTGGTGTTAAAAACTTATGAACCACATGGGTCTATGGAGGATGTAAAGTTCACACACCAAGTTTTCAGTGTGATATTTGAAAAGATGTGTTTGGAGCATCTGGATAAAGAAAGTTGTTGACAAACTTGTTAATGATGTTGATAAAGAAGTATTGGTGAATTATAAATCTAATCGAGAAATAAAATGGATGACAATGACATTTAAGATTGAAGTTGACTTGTCGAAACCACTGAAGAGAGGCATATGGCTTCTTAATACAGCGCACCAATATGTAAGGATCCGGTATCATTATGAGAAGCAACCAAGGAAAACTTGTAACAAGTGCTATATTATTAAGCACAATGTGTGAATTAATATAACTTGAGATATAGGTAGTTCAGTCTTCATTTACCTTTTGTTGATGAAGTTCTCCAAAAGCTTCGGTTGATCTTAGGCTTCAAACGGTAGAACGCAATGATGACTGCCGTGATCCACTGTTTTCAACCAAAGTTCTATCCTAGTGCGAGACTTAACTAATTGTAGACTAGAAATCAAGATATAGTTTTGACAACTAAATTTGACAACAAGCTTGAGATAGCAACACTTGTGAGTTCGACCGAGCAATGTTCTAACAGAATGATCGATAGATCAAGGTGAGACTTGAAATCGATAACAATAGACATATTCTAGCTAACCTCAAAATCCGGACTTATGCTTTCCGAAGAGCAACCTAGATTATTATTCACCTCAAAAGTATTAAACCTTTGGAATCATAAAGTCTGATACGAAGAGAACTTTGCTTTTTTTCCAATCTATCTTGTTTGAGTGAGCAGCTCAATAATCAAATAAGATCAGGATACTCGAACTATCAAGATAAAGATAGTTGGACCTGGCTTCACGAATCCCCAGGTGAAGTCTTTTTTAGTCGCTAAACCCTAGAAGGCCATGAGGGAGAGGAAGACTCTAGTTTACTACTAGGACACACAAAGAATAGTTTTAGAGATTGAAAAATCCCAATTGCTTGAGGTTCTCCTTATATAGACTTTCAAAGTATATGTTGCTTTGGGTTTAAGCTAAGATATCTTTGGAACCAAGCAAACAATATCCACCGTTAGATGAGTCTTTGAAATGATATTAGCATAACAAGATATACACTATGGTTAGGATGAACTGTAATTGAACCGTGTACAAAGACATTGTTCATGGACGGTTAGCCGAAACTAGCCGATTGAACCATAAGTGTAATCATTTTCATATAACACTTAAAACTTTACGCTTGAGTCACAACCATAGGTTATAATGTGATCAAACATGTCTATATAATGTTTTTGGAGATTTATTCAAATGCCAATTATCTCACAGAAATATTTTTTGTGCATCTGAAAATATTCGACAGGGAAAGTACGCGTACTCTACCTTGTTCGTGACTATTTTTGTCATGGTACATGTACCGAGTGTGTGTTACCTTAAGACAAAAACAAGTTCAAAAACTCACAGAACTTTTCCCTTTTTCACACCGGGTATGGATACCACACTGGTTTCAAAACCAACAGTTACTTTACAGTATGCATACTTGGTATGCGTACAATTTCTAGTTCACGAGCAACATACTTTTTATGGTATGGATACCGGGTATGCGTTCCAAAAATTTGTTGTCGACATATAGCTACGCCGGTACGTGTACTGGGTACATGTACCGAGGCTCCGGACCTATAACAGTTCTCCCAGTATGTAAACTTGTATTCATACTGTCCTGTATCACGTATCCAGATTTTCAGTAGTTCTATATTTCTCTCTAAATCAATTCGAACATTCCCAAATAACATCAATGACACATATCACTGTTGCAAGCTATTTTTGATTGCTAATCTTGAATCACGATTTAGATTATGAACAATAAATTGTTCTTAACCAAAATTCATCAAGTATGAACAAATGTTCATTAAGCTCAGTCATTTATATTTCGAGAACTAATTACCAAGATAAACTTGACTCGAAATTCTTGATATGCTTGCAATAGTCTAATTAATCATGCGGCAACGTCTCATAGATAAAAGGATGAATATAGCTTGAGAAATAGGTGGTTCAGTTATCACTTACCTTTTGTTGAAGAAGCTATCCAAAAGCTTTGGTTGATCTTTGTCTTCAAACGGTAGAACGCAGTGATGTATGATTCTCAACTACACACTTCTATCCTAATCCGAGACTTAGCTAATTGTAGAATAGAAATCAAGACATACTTTTTTCATCAACTAAATTTGACAACAAGCTTGATATAGCAACACTTGTGATTTCGACCCAGCAATGCTTTAAAAATTAGAATCTTGAGTTGAATAACGAACTTTCTCAACAAGAAGTAAACCAAACAGATCAATGGAGGTTATAGGTTCCAAACTCTTCAATTGATATATATTAACATAAGTTTTGAACGAACTATATTCATAAGGTAATTCTTGAAGAATATGGTAAACTAAATTCCCATATGGCACATAACAATTGATTTGTGCTAAGTATTGAGAAATAGATCTTGTTTTATTGAAGAAAACTGCCATAGAATCATATCCTTTTCGTAAATTATGAAACTCAGATTCAGTGGCATCAATCGAGATCTTATTGTTGCATTAAAATTATTTTCCAAGGTTTTCAAAATAGTAACAAAAGTTTTACATGAAAATCTTAAATTAAAGTAGCAAGTAACCACTATAAGATTGCTTGATCTTGATTGAACCAAGAAGTATATGAAGGATTCAAAACAAATTCATCCACAGATGAAGTTTTATCAGAAGAATTGAATCTTGATCAACTGTTGAAGGAGCATATAATGAATTCTTCGGATACTTGGCTGGAGGAACGAAAGAACCATCTACAAACGGAAAGAGATTATAACTGCATAATAATGAAGCAACCTCAGATTTCCAAAAAAACGTAATTGGTTGAAGTTAATTTTGATGGATGTTTGAAGTTGAGTGGAACATGTAAAAAATGAGAAGTTTCATATTTCGTAATTGATGATTTCTATTTAATGTTCGAAGAAGATCTAGGTTTTTTTATAAAAATGGATCTCAGATGGATGATATCATATCAAAGTTTATTTTCATTAATAAACTGCTATTTCTCAAAAAGAGAAAGAGAAAGGTGAACAACATATATACACTTAGGTTTTATTACACGCGTCAACAAATAATAGATCAGAAAATAAAACGAAACACTAATTGGACAGTAAACTAAAAGTTAAACTCTTGTAACTCCCATTCTCTAACACTGTGTAACTCCCTATTTATCTTCTCATCCACACCAACTTACCTACAACCTGCACTATTTTCGTTCACATTTATTTTTACAAAACATGCACAACTTTATCCAACCATTCCAACTAGATCAAACTACTCCAAGTTGTTCTATCATAACCTCACTGCAAAACCACCAAAAACAGAAACCAATTCAAACCCACATTCATTAATATTGAATAAATATGGAAAAATTTGAAGGATTAAAAGCTAATATACCTAAAACACAAATGCATTACGCTTTCTCTAAATGAGTGAAGAACTAATCGAATATGTCATTTTGTTTACTCATTAAATTCATGTGCCCCATTAGCATAAGAATTACTTATTGAAGAACTACAAGAATCTGAATCTGCAATAACCCCAAGCACATCAGTATTCACCCAAAAAAACGACAATCAACAATGTAAAATGAAAAAAAAAAAACGAAGTTTTAAAAACCGATACTACTGTCATCACTAGTTGAAGTACCAGAACAACTACAAAACTTGTCACTAACATACAACTAATTTTTTTTAATATAATAGTCGATAATACAATATTCTCGTTAAAATAATAGAAGTTTTCGGTCCCGACTCAAGCTCTTAGTGTTAAAATAATAAATTCGATAATATTATAATATAATACATTTCAAAAGTTCCCCTTAAACATTAATAGGTCCCAAATATTATAAAATAATATTTTGTATTCTTAACTCCTTGTTTTTCCGCAAAACTTATGCATATAGAGAAGGTATAACATGTATGATAATTTACCACGAAAAAGCTTGTATACGAGAGTACATTAGCATCATGACTTCGAAGCAGTATTATTATTTTTCTTCAAAAAAATATCCTTCATAAGCAGCTTATTTCTGCCATAAATCAATATTGTTGCTTTCTAAGTCTTGTTGCAACTTTCTGGACTCTTCATCTTTCTTTAATATCTCTGCACATAAAGCACGTTAATTAAGAAAATCTTCTTTTGGCTGCTCGAATTCCTTTGCAGGCTCGAGTATTGGCCAATACTTAGTGCACCTGTAACTTATAAAAAAATTGTTGTTTTAGTTATTGATCTCAACTGTCACTTAAAAGTATACAATAAAACTTTTTAACATAATAGTCGGTAATACAATATTCTCGTTAAAATAATAGAAGTTTTCAGTCCAGACTCAAGTCCTTAGTGTTAAAATATTAAATTTGATAATATTATAATATACTACTTTTCAAAAGTTCCCCTTAAACATTAATAGGTCCCAAATATATTATATAGAATAATAATGAACGCGCAATTGGGGGATAAAAAAACTAATTGGGGGATAGAGGAAAAAGACAAAAACTGGATTTAAATATCAAATCAGGGTCACCCCTTATCTAAGTATTTTATCAAATTCCTAATCTACCCCTTACTAATCATGTTTAGTGGTTAAATATAATTAGTTAAGTTAATAGATTAGTTTGATAATCATTAGAATAAATCATTATCATTGAATTTGTTGATGCAACAACATCAAATCAAGATATTTATGATCATGAAGGTTTAGGTGAAGAACCAACCCAGGAAAGTAAACTAGCTGAATATATAAGTGCTCCAATTACTCATATATAGGTATTAATGTATTGAAATTTGATTTTTTTCATTGAATTCGCCATTGTTGTGCCTGAAAAACCCAGTGCCGGCATGGTGAAAGTATGAATACCATGCCGGCATGGTATTCATACTTTCACCATGCCGGCACACAATATCCCCCAATTTTGAAAATTGGAAGTACACTACCGGCATAGAAAGTTCATTATCGAGCATGCTTAGGTAGTAGTCATTGGCATGGTTGATTCCCAAGTGTACCGTGCTTAGGTTTGAGGACAAAAACATACGTAAAACTTGTCTCAAATAACAAGTACCCAGGCATGGTATTCATCTTAAAAAACCATGCCGGAACTAGTACTTAGGCATGGTATTCATCCTAAAAAAACCATGCCGGAACTAGTACCGGCATGGTATTCATCATAAAAAAAACCATGCCAGCACTAGTACCGGCATGGTATTCATCCTAAAAACTACGCCAGAACAAAAAAATAGTAGGTTATTCATCATAAACATAAGCCGGGAGTGGATTGAAAGTTTATGATACCCAAACGAAGTTTTAAAACAACAACAACACTTTAAATATGATTAGGTATCATGTACCTTCTCAATAAAGCCATTTCTTCTTCTTCTTCTTTCTCAAGAACAATTCAATTTAACCTATCTTTAAGAACTTGTTAGGGTTTGATTTTGATTTTGATTTTTAGTTTTAAATTTTAATTTAGATGGAAGGGTATTTTAGTATTTCCGCCACCAAAAAACACCCCTTAACGGATATTATTGGATGGGGTTAGTAATTCATATCCCCCAATTAGTTTTTTTATCCCCCAATTGCACGTTCATAATAATTCCATTTAAAAAATAAAATATGATTTTCATACATGTCAATTTTTTTTTTTGATTAGTACATGTCAAATTTTATCAAAATATGTTTTAATGTTGGTTTGCTTTTCTTTGAAGTTCAAGTTGTATTTAATTCTTGTATATATTATAATACTAATGTTTCTACAGTTTCCAATAGTTCATTATCTAGAACTTCTATCAAATTTGTCAACGATTGCACATTCTCGGTACTTCATATCAAGCCCCAATTGTTCAAATTCAAAAAATTAAGAATTTTTCTTTAATTTAATATATTATTAATATATCTATAAAATAATACATTATTAAATTATCCACTATGTAATATCTCTTTAAAATAATAGGATATGGTAGCCCCAAGACTTTTTTTTTTTTTATAAAAGTTTTACTGTATTTAGGTAGACAAGTTAAAGTTTTATTGTATACCTCGTCTATAGTCTTAAGCGATAATTTTAACAGGGATGGGATTTCTGAAGACTTGAAGTTCTCTTTCAGTAGCGTTTTCATACATGCAAATGCAGAATCACCTAAAGCGTCTAGGCTATAACCTCCTTCAAGAGCCAAGACTATCTGGCTTTGTACTTACTTTAACTAATATGGGAACACAAAAAACGTGGACTCGCAAAAGTATGTTCAATAAATCTCAAATCAGCATAACATCTAGAAAGTAAATCAGTAAAAAAAAAAGAAATGCCGACCTTTTTAACCATTGGATAATAACCATATAGGGTGACAGAATATTCCCTTAGTGGATCGCCTTCGATTGCATTATAATCCTCAATAACTAAATGATCAAAATACTCAATTCTTAACAATTTTGAAATATAATTTTCACCGGTATCAAACCCCGTAGAAACCAAAATCTAACCGGGCATGTACACCTCGGCTATAAGGATCAATAATTTATCAAACACTTCCATGTAATCTTCGTTCCCATATCGCAAACTCATGTGTTATTTTCATTGTAATCATTTGTTTCATACCCAGATTTATCCCAAAGAACATTTATGTTGTATCCCAATCCCAATCCATCACTAATCTTCGTATGTGATCCATCTTTCGACCATGAAAAACTTTCCCCTTTCAAATTTGTTAAACAAATAGATATATGATTAGAATAAAAATAATAAGATGATTTTGTCATCATATCATCCTATGAAAATGGGCTCCAACTTTATGCTCAAACTGAATAGACTACTTGAGGGTTTAGCTTTATGATCTTAAAAGAAACCCTTATATCTTATCAAATAGATTCCAAAAGAACACGATCATATTATATAGAAAACATAATATAAAGTAGCACCCACTAAACCGTACATAACAAACAAAACTAAACATTATTCCCATTTCATTTTACAATAATAACATACTAGATATTAGTTGCATTATCAGTCAGATCATAAGTTACATATGCAGGAACTTATATAACTACATCTATAAACTGAAAACATGTTTGCGTTACCATATTAATAAGCATAAACCGTCAAGTAAAACAAAACTTATACTCATAGATGTCAGAGGTGCGAAACATTGTATTTAATTACCACCAAACTATAATGAATGTTAGAAAGATACCTTCCAATTGCCAGCAGATGTCATGGGGTTTTTACACTTATCATTGGTTCAATAGAATTATCCCTTACTACAAATGAGTAAATCATCTTGTCCATTAAGGACAACATGAATATGATTAACCTTTGGGTTTAGGCATACAAATGACATCCAAAATGCAACTGTATGCAATACTTTCATACAAACATATGCACTTATTTGTATTAACGAAGTACCACTTAGGAAATATTTATCAAATACCAAAATATACATAAAGACTACCGCGTATGAAACTTTCTTAATTCATTTCATGTTCAACAAAGAAACAATATATCACTTATATATGCTACCAACATATTCTAAATCATTATATCATGACTTAACATATGAGTTGCTGGAATTTCATGTCAAGCACACATATTTAAACCTTTAGGTCTCACTAAATTACCAAAGCATTTTGTAATTCTCTTTTCCTTTCCCTCATGGCAAGCAATTTCTGAATTTCTATTTCTCTTAGAGTAAAAAAGTGTTACTTCTATTTCTTGAAAAATTAAGAGACTCTACAGATAACTTGAGGTCTCGAGATTACCAACTAAAATATATAAACGTGGAGGTTTTTACCTTCATATATTTAACCTTCACAATGTAAGGATTCTACTCTTAAATAAACCTGAGATTTACTTATACCTCCGCAAAGCAAGGATTTTTATTGCACATTCTTTTGATAGCTCTTAACGTGAAAGAAGCAATGACAGTCCTAAATTCTCAAGGCATAAATCTTTTGATTCTACAACCCTAAGAGACTACATTTGGAAATTAAAAATCTCAAGTAAAATTTTCTCAGGTTTTTTAATTCACTCAACGATATAGGGATCCTTATTTACAGGCAGAGTCTCGTAGCTTAAAAAGTTAGATAACAACTCCCACACTTTAAGAGAAGAGAAAAAACATAACTATATCTGAAAGCTTATTAGGTCCAGAAACTTTCATGCTATAAAAAAATGAACAAACACTTTCCACCTATAATACAAAAATCTTACTAAACTTAAAACCTTTCATGATAAGAAATGGAAAAAAAAAGGTAACAATAGATACATGAATTATTATTAGATTTATAAGCAACTAGCGAAGTTTCTGGACAACACAAATCATGAGCCAAAGCTATAACATAGATGCATCTCAAGATGTCATTCCAACACCAATACATTGTCATCGGTTAGATTCAATAATGCGGTGAGCTAATAATTAAATCAACACATTACAAGAAAACATAATTTTTTCAACAGTAAAACTGCATTACCTATACATTAATAATCTGGAATCCAAATGGAGACATATTACAACTTATGGAAACTTACTTGAAATAAGATTTATTTGGATTGCGGAAAAAAAAGAAGCATGAACAAAAATGCTTATATTCTGCATTTGGATTAGTATAATCATGCTTTATGTAATCATGATCGAAAAATTAGAAAACTATTACACTTAACATACCTACGTGAGAAGTACAAAACCCTATTGTCTTTATAGAACATGTGTTGCGTTCCATTACCAAATCCACCAACAAAATTCTATGCATCCCCAGCTCCAACTGTAATAAAACTACACTAATTCCCACATGAAATATAAGTAGGAATTAGTATATTCCAAACTCCTTGTATTGTACAACAAGAATTAGTTTCATCGCATACGTTTGTATGTAAAAGGTAGCTTGCTGCCACAACTATATTATTCAAATGATGATTCTACTTTATTTGAAGCAACCATTTCAACTGTCTCTACAACTCCACCAGCAACAAGGGAGGCAGCTTTGAAGGCATATTCGTTCATATACATGTCTCCATCCTTCCTAAATTTTTTTGTCACTGACTTACTACGGACTTCAGGTTGTGTTACCGTTGTACCAAGCTTGAAAATAGAACTATAGTGGGATTTCTTATGAATCAATGTTATCTCACTTTCTTTTGTTTCTCCAAAAGGAATATTTAGACACCTAAACAAAAAAACAAACATCAATATGTAAGGGTGATAAGCCCCAAATTTATGAATCAGTGTGAAACTAGGCGAAATGACAGATAAGAACGGAAGAACGACAGACAAGAGGCTAGAAGAATACATAGAACAGAGAATAAGATACACAAATAGATAACATCAATACCTTTCATTCCTAATCATATTACATATTATCCGTTTCACATATACATAAATCGTCATCAATACCCTAACTACCAAAGGACCATACACATATTCAATATATATACTTAAAACCTAACTATACTACAACTAGTACTACAAAGATATTCTTCCTTAAGTTAAAACTAGATTACCCAGTCGGAATACCTTCCTTGTTACCATGACATACCCCTCGATGGTTTAATTCTTTGATACCATGCACGTGGTTTTAATAAATAGAAATATTAGGATTTAATTAAATAATTACTTAAAGACTTTTAATTACAATATATTACTTTAAAACTTTCGATCAAAATAATTTTTTTATCTTGGAACTAGCTTGAGTACAATTTTTTTTATTAAGAGTGGGTCAGCAGTACTTGTTTAAGAGTTTTTGTTAATTGCAAATGTCGGTTTTTATTAATAAAAAATTATCTCACATAGCCGTGTATGAAACTCATATTGTACCTTACAACAACAAGTCTAGTTTCAATTTCTCAATACCTTACATGAAATTCGGTTCATTCGAATAGTTGTTTATAGGTATTTAATTCAACATTGATCACCAATACATCACAAAGCAAGTAATAATCATGGGCTTTTAACTACATCCATGTTTAAATGTTTTTAGTGAGCTATATACAATGTAATTAGTCAACCTAATATTAAAAATTTCATAATTATCAAAAAAGAAAAGAATTGAAAGCTTATAAGTAGAATGACTTACCTTTGATGATTTTGTGGATGGAATTCAAAATTGAAAGATACAATAAAACCACCTATAAGTATGAAACAAACCTTTTCAATTTGACGCCACAGTTCAACGTAAAACACGTAGGCGTCAAAATGGGCCAAATTTTTTATGAGGTATTAGGAAGAAAGAAGAAAAATGGAATGGAAGGGAAGAATTCGCGCGTTCCATGTTCGGAAAAACCCAAAGTCCCGTCAAAAGGCCAACCCGTTGGCCTCGAGTTTCCGTATTGTACTAGTTTGACAGAGAATGATTTCGCCTCACCAAAACACGGGTAGCCATAGTGGTCTTTCTTTTGGCCTTGGTTTGGCTTTATGGTGAACAGAAATCCCTTAATAATGCTTGTCCATATCTTTGTTTTATCGAAGTCGATGGTGAAGGATATGTTGTTTATACAACTCATCTTCTTCACAAAGCCTCGTGTTATCTATTGGCTGGAGATGAAACATTGTTTTTACAACCCGTTTACACGTCACAAACCCAAGTGACATCTGAAAATGAAAATGAAACTGAATCTTTCATAGTGGAATACAACTACCCCTCGTCACGAGTAATAGGTTCTATCTTTTGGATCAGAGTTCTGTTTTAGATCCCTGAAGTTGCCTCCTAACCAATGCAGTATAGATTCCATCTTTGTCAAGAAGCTCCTCATGGGTGCCGCTTTCAACTATCTGACCACCAGATATAACTGCGACTGTGTCAGCGCTTTTAACAGTTGAGAGCCTATGAGCTATGACCAAAACGGTTCTGCCTTTCATTAAAGACTCCATAGCATCCTGTTGAATGAATATCACAAATAAAAATGGTTATGCATGAAGTCTTTAGCTAGAAAAAAACTACGGTTCACTGATCAATTTTGGAGGAATTTATGATCACACTTCTAAACTTACTTGAACTAAGTATTCACTCTCAGCATCAAGAGCACTTGTAGCTTCATCTAATAGGAGAATGCTGGGGTTCATCAAAAGTGCCCTCGCAATTGCAATCCTTTGTTTTTGTCCACCAGATAACCTCAACCCACGTTCTCCGACAAAGGTTTGATACTTCTCAGGAAATTTGGATATGAATTCATGAGCATTGGCCATTTTCTACAGTTCTCAGCCAGCGAGATTGAATAGTTAGAGAATAAGCTGTTGGTGACTGATTATTGTGGAGAAAGTGGTGATCGAAATGCTTACAGCTGCATTTTCTACATCGGCACTGCTAGCTTTGCCATCTAATCCATATGCAATGTTTTCCTCAACCGAGCAATTGAAAAGAACTGGCTCCTGACTCACTATGCTAATCTGCACATTTAGAGCAAACAGAAAAGAACAAAGATGCAGTAGATGACGAATGCAGAATCAGCCAACTTTTAAGAATTCTTATTGAACAAAGGAAAAAAAAAAGAAGAAGAAGAAATCTTACCTTTCTGTGAAGATGTTTATGTGAAACATCCACCAAGGGGACCCCATTTACCAGAATCTTTCCCTTGAGAGGGTCATAAAACCTCTCAATTAAGTTCGCTATTGTGGTCTGCAGCGAACAAACAAATAATGCTGAGCACTGCTAACGCAGAATTAATTTCCAAACCAGAAGGTAGCTGAAATCATGATAGTTGGATACTGCACAAAGGGAAAGATGTTTTACTTTTCCACCACCACTTGGACCAACTAGGGCAACTTTTGAACCAGGAGTCAGCTTTAATGTGATTCCCTGTACATAGTGTTTGTTAGATTAAATCACAAAGTGATTTTCATTTCACAATTTACTTATTAAACAAACTCTTCTTTCCACTTAGCATATGTCAATATTAAAGCAAACCATGAGTTCTCATGTATGTTGTAACTGTACCTTACGGTACTATGACCTTCAAGAGTGCAAACCGTTGTCAATAAGAGCTACTAAAGCAATAAAATATGTGTTACTACCTTTAGGACCATATGGGTAGGCCGAGATGGATAAGCAAACCAGACATCGTTTATCTCCACCTCTCCATCTTGATCTCTATCCAGCATAAAATTTTCATATCAGTTTTAGTAACAAAATTACCAAGACTTGTCCAAATTAGACTGTAAAGCCACTTTCAACACTTATTACTTGGAGAGATGTTGCTAGACTGAGAAATAGTTTAAGGTATCAACCAAAAAGTAAACGTGAAGGCCATGCAACTAACCCAAAAGGACATTTTTCTCCCGATTTTGCCATGGATGAGACACGATCTAGAAGTTGAAAGACCCTTCTACTCGCTCCTGTAGCCTTCATTGCTGCTGAATATAACCCAGATAGACCAGATACAGCACTTCCAACTGTGGTTTGAAAAGGTTAGAGAGGGTTGAATCAAGTTTCAGTTTTAGAGGTTAAAAAACCAGCATATCTATGCAATCCATGCTAGCTTTAGAATGAATTTCATTGGGAGAAAATTACATACCAGTTAGACTATAGAGAATAAAGGATGTGAGAGCGCCAGTTGTCATGGCACCATTGATTGCCAAATTAGCACCATAAATTACTACTACAGCGATTGATAACGTGGATGCTGCATTAAGTCCTCCAGAGAAGAGACCAACTACTTTCTGTAACAAAACACCAAAGAAAGCTAAGCAACAAAAATAGAAAAGTTCATAAAACCAAAAGGTAGCAACTTACAGCTTGGCTTAGTCCAAGTTGCAAGGTCTCATCCACCTTCTTGGAGTAACGTGAGATCTCATAGTCCTCTTGAGCAAAAGATCTAACTGTGCGTATAGCACCAAAAGATTCCTAGAAATAAAAACTTCAACTTTTCTTAGAAATGTTAAGTATAAGAAACATCAACTACCTGGTTTTTGAAATACAACATTATGAATATAATAAATGTCAGAAAGTGGTTTAAGGGACCTCAGCAATTGATGCAGCTACTGCAGCTGCAGCTTGAGTCTTATGGGAAAGCTCACGAAGGTAACGCCCAAACTGACGAACAGCTACTGAAATAACCGGCACAACAACCAGAGCCAACACTATACAAGCACGACACACAGTGAGTTATTTAAATCGTTTTTTATTAGGTTCTTTTACACTTCTTCTTGGAACTGACAACTTACATGTTAGCTTCCATGATGTTGTAAACATGAAGCCAAGACCAATACATGCAGTGGAGACATTTCGAAGGGCCTCGGAGAGATTGGTAGTTGCAGCATTTTTTATGATCTGGGTATCCTCAGATAACCTACTTAGGAGCTCTCCAGTTCTTGTAACATCATAGAAAGCTATTTCCTAAAAATCCATCCAAAAAACAAAAGAAGAAGAAATCTAAAAACTAGGCAATCGCTTAATCTAAGAATCTAAAAATTAAACACTATGTTCAGATTTAAGAGGTAACTAATAAGGCTTCGAAGCACTTACTTGGCTAACTAGGTGACTGAATAGATTCTTTCTGAGACGAGCTACAACCCTTTCGCTAGCAGAAGAGAACAACCATGCTCGAAGTGCTGTACAAGTCGAACTAAACAGAAGCCAGTCAGTCAACTTGGATAGCCAAAACTGAGAATATCGAGAATTCATGTACAACTATACAACAGCATCAATAAGAATTCTTCATACTCACCCAATTAAAACAATGAACACAATACTTAAGATAGTATCCTTTACGGCCTCCCTAGCTTCCGATTGCTTTTCAGGAGTACTGATGTCTCCAGATACAATATCTATTATCCTTCCACCAAATTTTGGCTGCCAAACAACATTATAACAAAAAAACACACTAAATTTTAGAAACAAGAGTAAAAGATAGAGAGCACAAAACCTGATCTCTAAAATTAGAGATACCTACAATCAAAATATTGCTTGTAGAAGCTATCAACAAAAAAATAGTAGCAAGGACCAGTTTCCCTGCATCGGGCTTTGCCTACAATTAACAACCAAATGCTCAACAACACATCATACAGCAGCAAACTGGCTACAATTCTAATGAAACAAGCGCGGATAAGCCAGGTACTTACCAGCAGAACCACTCTACTAAATCGAACATTTCCAGCCTGAATTTCCAAAATAAGCCATAATAACATTTACACCAAACACCCTTCCATCAAAGTAGAGTTCATACAAAACATAATAAGTTTGAAATATATATATATATATATATAGATAAAAATATAAAAAACCTGGACAGCATCACCATGCTCAAGATCAGTCTGAGGATTATCTGAAGACTGCTCATCATTGTTCTTCTTCTCTACCTATATAAAGTACATGAAAAATGATTCAAACACAAGGTCTAAACAGACAAGTTTTAAAATTAACCAAAGAAGTGCAAATTAGAGCGTGTAATGGTGGAAAAGGGTTATAAAAACCTCACCTTTTGACTCAAAAGAGGTGTTCTTTCACTTGCAGAGGAACCCATGGTTGAGCCAAATAGTCGAATAAGAGAACTTCAATCCACAAGGGTTTTAGCTAAACAATCCAATTCTCCAGGAAGTGAATGAAAGCGGAGTATCTATACGGGGGAGGTGATGAGAAGGAAATGAATGGTTAAAAGACAAGACAAAACGTCCTTCTTGAAATCAGTGAAATTGGAAAGCTTCGTCTTTTACAGAAGTCAAAGTCAGTCAACTATTATTTTTCTGACAGTGGTTCCAGTCTTCCTTTCTACCGGTGCGCACTACGAACCCAATAGAATATTCCCCTGCTTTTTCATCTGACTCGCGATCCGTATCTGACTCGGATGTCGCATTGTTTGTTTTTTCATTTTTCTAGTTTTTTATTTGAGGTCTGTTTCGGCTCGTACATTTGATTTTGGTGAGATATTTAAATCATTTAACTGGTTGGAATCAGATGCAATGTGTTATATTCAGATATATCGAATCCCATTGAGATCAGTCATATCGAGACAAATCAGTTGAGCCAGAAGAAAACCCTGGACAATCCAATTCTTATAATCACATTTTCAAAGTTAATTTGTCTCACAAACTTCACTACCCAATCAAAGCAAACCCTTTTAATTACTGTGACCTGTGAAGGCCATGTTGAAGATACTCACATTATCCAGATACCTGAAATGACAAAGCTAGTGTAGAGAAAATAAACTATCACAGAGGACATGGACTCATGGACTCACGTGCCTGTACCCACCGAACCTCATACGCGCCAAAATGGAGATGTGAAGGGTGTATCAAGTCCTACATTCGGGACCGTCTGTCAGCATACTCATCAAGTATCACGAGTTACAAGTCCAATATGGTATATCCTATTTTTAGCAGCTCTTGGTATTAATCTGAGGCAGGTATCATGCTTGTCGAAATGTACATTGTCATTTTCTTCACGTCTTAAAATTTTATTTTTACTTGGTCATTTGCGATTTTAAAATTCCCATTCAAAGATACATGATGTGGCCTATTACATCGTTATGTCGCTAAGATGTCGTTTCTCTTACTTTTAGCTCAAGAAATCATAAAATTATATGGGATTTTTATTAGACAAGTATTGTGGCATTTTGCATGATCATTGATTCATTAATACTAAATGCATAGAAACACTGCTACATACAATGGCTCTTCCAAGTTCCAGCACTTGCATTTCTTTTCAAGTAAATATGGCTCTTCCATGGCCGAAAACGAAATTTTTTACGCTGTCTTGACTGTTGGCTCATTGTTGGAGTTGTAATCTAAACTAGGTTAGGGTCAAAATCTTATTTAGAGCCCATAATCACTTATTCTCAAAGCCCATATGGAAAAAAAGGAGAGACTATCAACAGATAAGAATAGAACCCTGTTTTAGGGCATACGTAAAACTTTCAGGGCATACAAAAAAATAATCCCATCTTGGGTGACCTTATAAGGGGTACTCTATGGGTAGTTCAATTACTAATCTACCCTTATCCTTAATAATACAAAAACCTAAAATCAGTTTTCTAAAAAATCAAAATCAGTTTCCTAACATCTCTTCTTCCTTCTCTAGCTGAACTCTTCCCCTCCCGCGAAAAAAAAATTCATCACCGTGATTAATCATCGATTCGTAAAAATTTGATCTCGATTAAACTAAACTACATAATGACTCGTACAAAGAAAAAAGCAGGGACTAGGCAAACCAAATCGTCTTCTAATCCATAATTGAAGAAGAAGAACCAATTGAAGATGAAGGTGTAGAAACTCAAAATCAACCACCAATCGAACCAGAAATTGAACCAACTGCACCTCCAACTCCGGAAATGAGGATAAAAAAAAGTTTTACAAACCCAATCTCTTATTTGCTGTTTTTCATCGATTAAATAGGTTTAATCCCAAAAAAAATTAGGGTTTTTGACGGTTACAGTGCTGGGTTCGGCTCGAAATTGAGTTGCGATTTTAGCCGAAATGTTCTCCACAAAAGCTTCCTGTACGTGTATATGAACAATTCGGCATGAAATTTCAAGAAATTTTAAGCCGAACCTAGTCACAGTTAGAGATGCATATGGGGTTTGGCGTATTCGATAAAACTATTTTACGCCGAACATTCGTTGTTTCTTTTTCATAAATCGTATAAGAGTTATGCTTGAAAGTATTTTTGTAATATAAGCCGAACATGTCACTGTGTTTAAGAGTCAACTAATAGTTGTTGAGTTCGGCTTATATTTTCTTTTTCGGGCTAGCTGAACCTATTGATTTGTTTTTTATCCAGATATTTCAAAGAGGTTCGGCATGTACGATATTCACTAAATAAGCCGAACCATTAACATGTTTTTTTTCCCAAAACTCTCAGGAATATGTTCGGCTTGTTATGAAACTTCCAAATAAGCCGAACCATGAACTAGCAAATAGGCGCGAAGTTACAAAATAGAGGTTCGGTGACTAACTTAAAAAATTACAGCTAGCCGATCTGTTCTTCATTTGTACAGAAACAGGTGGGTTCAGCTGATAAATATAAGCCGAACATGTTCCTGGTTCGCCGAATCGTGGTGTAAAAATTCAAACTTTTGATGATTTCAAGCTACAAAAGTGAGATTAAACATAAGATAGAAGTGTACCTGTGTATTAAAAGTATTGGGTTCCTCATCTATGTATTTTCTCAAACTCACCCTCTCCTTCTCAAAAAAAAAAACTTAACTTTTTTTTTCTTAAAATTTTTCATCTACACAAACTTTTATAACTAAATTATCTAAATCACTAATCAAGATTATTATTCACTAATCAAGATTATTAATCACTAATCAAGAATTTGGTTAAGGGGCTTTTGATTTTACTATTTCCAACCTATTTTTTTCTTTATTCAGTATGCCCTGAAAGTTTTACGTATGCCCTAAAACAGGGTTCTGGGAATAAGACACAAGTATCCTTAACATGTTTTACGTTGCAAAAAATAACAACAATATTTTTTATTTTTTTTTTGATGGAAAAGATCATATATTAACTAGCAAATATAATACAAGAGGTTTACAAAGTCATTTATGAACTTGAGCTTGTGGAAGATCGCCCAGTATTGTCCTTATTTCTTGCAAGGTATTATCTGCTGACCATGAACTGTCTGTGCTTACCTTATTTAAATTATCCGCCAAGGATTTGCAATCAGTTACTATACACACACCTGATAATATACAATATTTTCTTTTAGCCAACTTACAGCCTTTAATAATGCTTTTGCTTCTGCGCGGAAAGCTGATGTTTCCCACTCCGAACCCGCCGATAGGTGCATGAAGGATTCTTCATCAGTTGAATATAGAATGAAGGAAAAGCCCATCAACAGATTCTCCTTCTTAAAAGACTTCAATGAAAATTATCCAGTCCTTATTTAGATTGGACCAAGAATAATTGTATGAATTTTTCCGATGCAAATTGGTATTGCTTTGGGTGGTAGTTGATTGTGAAGATTGTAAGAAGTTGTTTATTTGCCCTATTAAATTGGTTGGGTCTGGATTTATTTTCTCAAAGACCACCGAGCATCTATATTTCCAGATGAACCAAAGTGTGGTAGAGATTTTGACCAGCATATGGTTCAAAGTAGGGTCCGTAATCCACCATTTGACCCAGGTAGAAAACGTGCTAGGAAGATCACAAGAGATTAAATTATTTAAGGATAGACCAAACCAAACTGCTCTTGCGAACGGGCACACACATAAGAGATGGGATTCCGTTTCCTGCACTTGATTATTACATAACTGGCAAGTCGGGTCGATGTCCTTATTATGTGCGCCTAATCTCACAGAGGTTGGGAGATCTTTTTGAGAGAGTTTCCAGATGAATAGTCTTATTCTTGGGATTGCTTGAATTCTCCAGATCCTCTTCCAAGGGAACTCTATGTTATTATTAATGTCCTGGTGATATGTGTTGTAAAACACCTAATTTTATATCTAGTATTTATGCTTTCTTTGCTATAATCCTTGAGAATTGCATCTCTTATGTTTAATTTTGAGTGTTTAGATGCAATGGAGTCACTGAGAGCAAAAGGAGAAAAAATCACTCATTTAAAGCGTAAAGCGCAAAAAGGTCAATTCACATGCGATATTTGGAGCAGGCTAAGCTTGCGCAAGGAATGAAGCATGGACTGTCAGTTTTCTGAAACTGACAGGCCAAATGGTCACTGGGTGGCCTTATCCGGGTGTTTGGGTTGTCATTATCCAACCCTGTTTCATTACAACCCCGAATTCGATGAGAGAGATATTTCTCTCATTCACCTGAAATTCAGACAGAAGGAAAAAAAAACAAGCAGCGACTCTTGCTGCTGAAATTGAGAAACAGATCGAGAGAAATTCAGGGAAGTGAATAATTAGCAAAGGATGATTCGAACAAGTGATGGAGATGGTGAGTTTATGGTCGAGAGTGAAGCAGAGTTGGGGATCGATCTGAAATGAAGAAATGGGGGTTGATATGCGTCTGAGAGGAGTTAGGGTTTCTGAATTGAGACGGAGATGGTAATGGTTTGAATCAGATCAAGAAGAAAATGTTGTTGCTGTGATGAAGATGATGTTGATACTGTTTGAATCCAAGTTCAAGCTCAGAGGAAATCAAGTGAAATTTGTGAAGTTGCTACCATTAAATCGAGCTGCTGATGATGAAGAAGGTGGATTGTAATGAACTGAGAAGATATGCAGAAGATAAGAGGTTCAGTAGCCTAAGGGAAGATGGGTGTTGCTCTAATTGAAGGAGGAAATTGATTCTTGTGTTGTACTGGAAGTTAGGGTTTCAACAGAAATTGGAGATTTCAAGTTCAGTTCAGATTGGGACTCGATTGAGAAATGGGAAGAAGGAATTGATGTTTATGATGCAAGAGTTGGTTGATTGGTGGTGTTGTTCATGGCAGTTGAAGGTTTGAACTGGTTGTCTTTGTTTGTGAGGTTGCAGTAGAAGGTCTTGATGGCTGTGAGAATGGTGAGGTATCGGAATTGCAACAGGTGCAGTGTGTGTCGATGGCTGAGTTTGATGGTGCTGGTATATGCAAGAAATTGTAGAAGGAAACATTGCTGGTGCTAGAGTGGGGTGACCTGAGATGTTGTTACTGCAGTGGTGGTCTGTGAAGCTAGTGATGCTGGCAGAGATTATGGAAGAATGGGTATTGCAGGTGATGGATGTTGAAGCTTTGTATGAGAGGGTGTTATCTGAGGTTGGTACGGGATTGTGGAACTTCAAGTGATGCTAAAATATGGTAATAGTCTAGTACTGTGCGAGGTTGTGCAGTTTCAAATGGAGAAGGCTGCCGTAGGATCGGTTTGCAGACAATGAGATAGTGTATGGCGCTGAACTGAGCTGGTTTTGAGTTGAGCTGCAAGTTGAAATGGCAGGACTGTAAAGAAGAGAGATGTAATTGCAGCTGCTTCAATTGGAGGTTCTGGTGGTGGATTTGGTTGAGTTCTGTGCTGTTGATACTGAGGTAATGGTGGTTCTGTTGTTTATTGCAAGCAGGTATTGCAGGGAGCTTGATCTGAACTGTGGAAATTGTGGTATAAGTATGAAGGTTTGAATCTGAGATGTGCCAGGAGTTGTGAAGCAATTGATCTGGTGAAAAGTGGGTATGTGTTGAAGTACAGAGTTTGAGCTTATGGTTGTGTGGGTATGAGTTGACACAGATGAAGGAATGGTTGATCCTGGTGGTGATTTACGTCAGGAGAAGAAAGAGATGATAATGTACTGATGTTGGTTGTGTTGTGCTTAGGTCAAGAAATGACAGTTGAAGCTGCACAAGAGATGAAATTGCAAGTGACAGAAGCGGCTCAAGATGCAGGAAATGGTTCTGAGGGGTTGTGATTAAGAATGATGTTGTGTGCAGTGTGGATTTAAATGAGCATTGCAGGTGGAGTTATGGCTGAGTTCTATGGTTATGCTGAAGGTTTTGAGCTACTGTAGCTGGAAAGAGCAGTTGTGCAGCTGTTGCTGAGAAGATTTATAGTTATTTCAGTTGCCGATTGGTCGCGATGGACTGGCAATTCCAAGTATAGCAGCTGGGAATGGAACAGGTTTTTTGGAGTACAGGTTGTGGAGCTGTGATGCGCCAAGACGGCACAACACTTGGAATGGCCTGTGCAAATTTGCAACAACATTGGCATATGACTCATTCAGCTGAGTCAGGTAGTGACTCGATCTCGACTCAGACTTAGAAATACTGACTCAGTTAACACCGTTAGTGACTGTTAGTCATCCGTCAGTTTTAACAGCTGACTGTTATGTTTGACCGGTGACCGGGTGGACTTTGCCGGTCACCTGAGCTATTTTCCGACAACCTCTCCGGCCAATTTCCGGCCACAATACCAGTTTTCCGGCGAACATTTTTGGGGCATATTTTTTACATGGGTTTTTCTCACATATGGGCTTGGTGGACTTCTATCTATTGGACCTTTGAGATTAGACCTAATTTGGAAACAAGAGAGCTATTTAAAGAAAAGTCTTCTACAACTTTGAAAGATATTATTCTTGGAACTTGGAGAGCCGCTTTTGTTTTACGCTTCTAGGGTTTGCTTTTGTTCATCTTCTTCTATTCAATTAATATTTTTATGATGAATTCCATAGCTATGAGTAGCTAAACAATTATTATTGGTTATGGGATAAAGTTGATTTCTCAACATGTTATTTAAATCTATGAATTAGTTTTGTCTCAATACTTTATTGTTTGTGATTCACAATTAATAGTGTTATATGATTTGATTGTTTGTTTGGTTGAGTCCGGAATCAATCCGATTTACATTCATCTCTAGAGCTATATTAGGGTTTTCAATACGAAAAAGTTGTTTATCCCTGATTCTAATTAGCATAATTGTGGGTAGTGCTTGTAGTGATATATCCTACTAGTCACAAGTGAATCATAACTTTTGTTAAAACGGATTAGTGCTTTTACACGTTCGTTTGCATTGATTAGTCTTATTCCATAGAACTTATTGCTTTTAGGGAGTTAAACTTGATTGTGCTTTTACACATTAGGTTGCTTTCTAGGAAGAATTCACATATGCATCTTTTAATGTGGTTGTGATGAAATCAGGGAATTAGCGGGGTATTCTTGCGATCAAGGTATCCTAGGACTTTTAGTAAATGAGAGATTAAATTATCAATTCTAATCATTGATGAAAATACATGTTTGTGAATGATACTATCCCGTGACCAATATCTTCTCTTTATTGATTATTCCAATTATTTGCTTTGCTTTATTTTATTTTATTACTTTGTTAAAACAACAAAAATCCCCCCTTGGTTACCTTAGAAACTGGAAATCGCATAACAACAATTGCCTCTCTGTGGATACGAACTCTTTCTTATAACGTACTTCATTTATATTTAGTAGAGTGAGAAAGTGAAATTATTTTTGCACGGCTGACAACCGGTCAAATTTTGGCGCCGCTGCCGGGGATGAAATCCGGGATGATCCCTACTCTAACACTTACAATCCGGGATGGAGAGATCACCCCAATTTTAGT
>JAJJWW010017681.1:0-18901 GCA_023531295.1 Papaver armeniacum | reverse complement strand
ATTGCTCAACACCCTTTTCTCTTCATAAGCTTGAATAAAGAAATGAGATTTCTTTTCTTTGTTTTGGTAAGGAATAAACTCTGGATGCTTGAAATGTATCCCACAGAACTGTGGTCAGAGAGTGCCACGATTCACTTTGTCTTGTCCGCTTTGACACAAAGAAAATCCTTTGTTCCCATAGTCCATGAGGTAGTGGTGCTGATATATATAAATACCAGGCCATCCACTTTTAAATGAGCGTTCATGGTGTCGTGAGCCACTTTGGCGAATTTTGCAGCACGCCATTTAGATTCTTCATTTAGCCATTTGTTTCTGGATGATTGAATTTGCTCGTACTTTCTACAAAAACACTAAAATGATATTGTTAACCAACATATCGAGTCCTAGCTAATATAAATATGGGTATAAAATATCGCACTTACGTGCTTATCACCGAATGGAGTGAAGAAGAAGATTTTGTATATAGTGTTATTATTATGTATTTATTTTTAGAAACTTTAATTAGGTAATTATTTTTGTAATTTTTATTTTTTGACTTTTTAATTTTTGGACTTTTGGACATTATTATTTTTAAAACCCTAAGGAAGGGTTCGTTTAAATAAAACTACTGCAGGGAAGGACGACGGTTACGATACCGTCTCGGCCCTTCGGGTTCGTACACTGACATCGGAGTCGGTGGCTCGAGTCGACTTCAACGGTTCATCCCCCGTCTGGAACGGGAGGTAAGTTTTTCTGAACACCCGCGAATCCACTGTCAGTGGGTGTATTTTGTGTTGAGAATGTCGAACTGGTATTATAATAGCCAATACAACGAATATACGACTGATTATCAAAATGGACATTACTTTGACCATAGTGTGAATAGTGATTGGGAACGCTAATCTTTTGAAGGTTATGACCCATACCATGGTGAGCCCAATTACTATCCACATGCCCACCGGTCATACGAGCAAGAAAATAAGGATTATTATAGTACTAGTTCCTCATCTTTGGAAAATATAATGAAAACGTTGAAAACTAGTCCCTATTATGATCCTTCTGAACCTGTTCTTCCTCTAGAAGAGTCTCTCAAACAATTAACTGAGAATACAAATAGGTTTGTGTTAGAAATAAATAAACAAAATGCACCTGTGAGTGAACCTTCTATACACGATACCATAAGGAAGTCATGTGAGTCGAGTCACGATAACATAAGGAAGTCATGTGAGTCGATTCAAAATCTTTTGTTAGAGGCCCAGGAAAGAACTGCTCGAATTAATCTGAATTTCCAATATAGTGTTTCCAATAATACCCTTGAGAATGAAGATAGTTATTAGCATAATCAAGATGACGAGGTTAGAATTGGTAACACTACTTGTTTAGATGAGGTTCTATCATTTTCATGTTATTATAGTGATGATCATGATGTGGATAGTGTTGATGAAGAATCTAAAGTTTTTAAGCATAGTGATCAGGAATTTGTTACTCCAATTGAGCTTTATAATGATAGTAATATTTCTGGTTTAAATCCAAATAATTTTAATAATTATTCACCTATTCAAAAGGATGAGGATTTGACTAGAAATACCTCCGTTTTAGACGATGTAGTATTTCCTTTTTACGAAGCCGATGATAGTTTTGAGGAACGAGTTTATTCTGAGAATATTGTTTTAGAGTCTAGCGATTTAGAAACATTAGACTTAGAAAAAGAAAATGAACTCGTAGAGATGAGTGAGGATGAACCTGACTTAGAAGAATCAATTGACCATTTCTAGGAATCTGATAACCTAGAAATTAGGGAAGTTGTGACTAGTCTTTCTAGAGACACTGAAAACTCTAAGTTCGGGGGTGATTATCATTCTCCATGTGCTTTAACTCTTAGAAAGGTCCCTCACTTGGGACTTGACATATGTGCCTCAACCATTTTACAATTCATACATGTTTTCTTGAACCTAATGATGTCCAGAAAGAAGTTCAGTTGTTAGAAACCCATCCTCTGGTTGATGTGGTTAACCCAGACTACGATACCTCGATTGAATTTGTTTTCCCACCAAAAACTTTTTCTCTGATTGTGGGAACTTATGAAATTCAAATGTGTCAGATATTAAGTTTCGAGACTAAACCTAATTACTTTAGGAGATTAGGGTCGACATATTTGTTTAAGGAAGACCACCACTCTCTTTGTGGTCAGTTGTGTAAGTCAAATTTGATTGACTTTAAGGATCCTCAATTATTTAGGTTATTATTATATGCTTATAAGTTTTTATTTGAATTTTTCCAGACTCTAGAACCTGAACATTCGGATTTAACTTTTGAGGAAATGAAACCCAGGAAAATATGTTATCTAGAACCAGTTATAGAACCTGAACCACAGCTAGATGTAGTTGTCTTAAACAGGAAACTAGACAAGGGTGTGCTTTATTTGTTAACTTTCTTGGCATGTTGCGGTTTCCTTTTACTTGTGATAGCCCTTTTTGGTTTTGGTGATCCTTAGTTATTCCGGCTATTAATTTATGATTCTATGAGGTGACTAATTCCTTCCGATGTCTGGCTGAAGACTTTAAACTTAACACTTCTTGGGAGGTAACCCATGCTCATGCAACACGGTAATATCTTTCCTTAACTCTTTGCTTCAAGTGGTAACAGTTTATCCTTGTTCATGCTTTTAATTTTATCTTTAGAACATTGAGGACAATGTTAGATTTAAGTTTGGGGGTATGGGAGAAACTATTTAGTTGCAATAAATAAACTCCAAGCCTAGAAATTTATGCTTATTAAGGTTGGCACTAACCAATCTAAGTGGATGGGAACATCTTGGTTGTAGGAGTTGAGGAACCAATCTGATTAGATGGAAACATCTAAACATTCATAAAAGCACAGAGCTCAGGCGTTAGAATTAAAAAAAAAAATGGTAGTTTCGCCATATCTCGTTGAATCCTTTTCACCTTCTGTTTTTATTTTCTTATAAGTGATTGGGTGAAATAGAGTGATTTAGATACCACAAAAAAAAAAAAAATGAGACCTGACCATTAGACCAACCGGAATAAATTCAATAAAGTCGACCACTGGTGCCCTTGTATATGCCAGTTGTGTTGACCTAGAGTTAGGATTATCACCCGCTGGTTCCCTTGTATATGCCAGTTGTGTTGATATTAGTCGACCGGTATCTCGATCCATTAGGATAGGTTCACCTTAGTCAACATCAAAACCATCTACATTTTTCTCTACATCCATCTTCTTAATCTTTTCATGTGATTGGTTGACTCCGGTTATGATGTCCAGAAACTATCTGAGTCGAGCTCTGTCACTTTATATGAATTTTAGTATGCTTGAATGCAAACTCGTGTACATCAATTAGAATTTCACATCAGGGTACTTCATCCTGTAGCCAATGAGAGTATGCCAACCAAGTAGATTCTTTAGTGCCTTCCAAGGTTCTACGTAGATAGCTAGGGTCTAGAGTAAAGGTTTTGTGGGTACACCTCTGGTAAACCCTCCGGAGACAACACTCCGCCGCTAGGGCCACCTAGCGGTTTAACGGCTTGCTGCACGTGCTAAGTGTAGTCATTTTATTTTCTAGATTAGATTTGCTCGAGGACTATCAAATAATAAGTTTGGGGGTATTTGATAGACACATTTTTGTGTCTAAGTTGTCCTCAATTATCTGTATTGTTGGTACTCGATTTCGTACTTATTATGGTGTTTTATGTGTTTGTAGGTATTTTTGGAAAATAAACTTTGGTGGAAAAATCGGCTCGAAAAGTTGTCTAAAGAACCTGTAGGACACGTGTTATTCGAACTCTCTCTTTGGTTAAGGGGCACCTCAATGATAAGGGCCACACACCTGATATTCACACCCCAGCGCTATCGGCACCCCCACTTTGGATAGGGGGCGACCTTCTTGTTCACCTGGTTTTTTGCGGGAAACAAATGGCTTGGAAGTGCGAATGTTGTGTGGAAGATTTTGGCGAGGTTTTTGGAGATTTGTTCGTAGCTTTGGACTTGGACTAGCCTGTTATGGTTAAACAGGGATGGTAATCCATTCAAATTTGTAAATCAAGGGAAAGTTCTTCGGTTTGAGCAAAACAGAGGAGGAACAATATTGTCGGGTTTCTGGTGATTCAATTCTGGCATTTACGTGGAGATTTTCAAGGGATTTGGTCAAGATAATATTCTTACCATATATAGATGACAAATGAGGTGTTCTGGGAGCTTAGAAGGAGATTAAATCTCGGCTAAAATAAAACAGGGAAAGTGAGAGATACTCGGACTCTGTTTGATTTCTTTGGGTTTTATTGTTGAAGGATACGTAAGAACATAAAGAAAATATCCTCAAAGATTTTGTTCTATCCAACAGAGAATCAAAGGCCAACTATAATGACGCGTGAAGAAAAACATGGGTGAAGATTTCTTGGGTTGGTATATTATTCTTTCTTCCACGAGTCAGTTGAGATATTTATGGAAGTTGCGTGTGCATGGAAGGAGTTGGATGCGATCAACAAGGGTTTAGAAACGTGTTGGAGTCAGTCTTTGTATAGCAGAAGCGTGAAGATATAAATGAGGAAGATTATCCTCGTGTCTTGTAGGAAAATAAAGAAGAGTAAATGTGAGAGATTTGGCGAGTTAATATGGTTCTGGTGAGTATATAATTGATGCTGAGATGTCAGAGAAGGGGATGGATAGTTAGAGGACGAAATAGGGTGAGAATTCAGAGGTTGCAGAGTTGTTTCTGCTGCTGCTGCACCTTAAGAACACGAAGACCATTAGACCACAGAAGACAGTCGTACTACTACAGTGCATGCGACTCATTATATCTATCGTTCTTTGTAACAGATTAGTTTGTAACAAATATAATTGTTACAAACTCGGTTTTATCATTTTTCTCCCATTTCATTATCTTGTAAACACTTTTGAGCCATGAATAAAGATTTTAAGTGTGTTTTCGACGTGATGAGCTAAACCCCAACACTGGGATGACGGAGGAAGACGTTCATACATGGGTAAAATTATTTAATTCTTTTTAAGACTTTTGCATTAATTTTAATTGAAATATGATTTGAATTAATTGGTTGTCATTTAATTTGATGAGGTATGCTTAGCTTAAATGTTTTGATACATCATGCTTAGGATTTACAACTAATATTTTGAAAATCTACCTTGGCAAAACTAGAGTCCATGTTAATTTATTTATTGAGATTTAATTATTGAGAATAAATAAATTGAACCCTAAGTTATGAATTCGACGAAATCCTAGTCCCAGTAACTCTCTTCATTCTGTGACAATATTTTGTATATATTTTTCTTTTATTTTAGTTTATTAATTCTTAAAATCAATCTCATAAAGTCCGAGTGAAAGACAACCTTCTTACCACTATATAAAATCCGATCAGCATGCCTTGGAGCAGAGACGTGGCTGGCATGGTTTGCCATTGGCACGGTGGTGCGGCTGGCATGGTTAGCATGCCTTGGCACAGAGACGTGGCTGGCATGGTTTGCCATTGGCACGGTGGTTCACATGGTTGGCATGCCTTGGTTTGAGACGTGGTTGGCATGGTTTGCCATTGGCACGGTGGTGCGGCTGGCATGGTTGGCATGCCTTGGTTTGAGACGTGGTTGGCATGGTTTGCCATTGGCACGGTGGTGCGGATGGCATGGTTGGCATGCCTTGGCGCAGAGACGTGGCTGGCATGGTTTTCCATTGGCACGGTGGTGCGGCTGGCATGGTTGGCATGCCTTGGCGCAGAGACGTGGATGGCATGGTTTGCCATTGGCACGGTGGTGCGGCTGGCATGGTTGGCATGCCTTGGCGCAGAGACGTGGCTGGCATGGTTTTCCATTGGCACGGTGGTGCGGTTGGCATGGTTGGCATGCCTTGGCACCGAGACGTGGCTGGCATGGTTTGCCATTGGCACGGTGGTGCGGTGGTGGCATGGCTGGGCATGGTGGGCATGCCTAGGCGCAGAGACGTGGTCACAAGATGAAGAGAGTTACTAGGACCGGGAATGGTTTGCCATTGTCACGGTGGTGCGGCTGGCATGGTCGGCATGCCTTGGCGCGGAGACGGGGCTGGCATGTTTTGCCATTGGCACGGTGGTGCGGCTAGCATGGTTGGCATGCCTTGGCGCGGAGACGTGGATGGCATGGTTTTCCATTGGCACGGTGGTGAGAGAATTAGGGTTTGGTATATACGAAGATGTCGGTCAATACCAAGGGTTCTGCCGTGGAACATGACACATGTATATAAAAAAAAAGGTACCCTGGTAATTCTTACGTAGACATGCTGATTGATTCAATAAATGCGCTAGTGGTCATAGTGACGTCATGTCAGATGTACGGTTTTACGATTTTAACCCTAAGCTAAAAACCACCATCAACATCCTCAAATATTTACCAGTTTAAGGTTGTATCTCTGAAGCTCCCAAAAATCTGTATTTATATTGGCATTAAAGTGCAATGTCGCATTCAGAGCACATGCCTCACTATAATTTGGCATTATCTCATCCAGTTACATGTGAATAAACACATTTCAACCACTCGATTCAAAAATCATGCCCAGTTTCTTGTCATCCATATTTTCTCTATCAAAATTTTACTTTCTGTCTCTTTTTATATGGAGCAACTTAACAAATCCACAGCTTCTACTTCTTCGAAAAAAATGTAGATGACAAAATTAGCATCTACCAACAACTGACAACTAGAGTGTTCCGAAGCTCGGAGCTAAGAAGGAGCTCACGTCGAAATAAACTAATAAGTCATCCCATCGAGCACAATCTAAAGATAAAGATTTAAAAGAGGACGAGACACGACACATATATGAAGACACGTGTAAGACGCGAGTTTTGGAGCGAGAAGTGAAGATAAGACCAAGGTTGTTAGGATCAAAACCTGGAGAACGAAAGACGTTGAAGATCACAGGTCGAGAAGTTAACCTACTAACAAAGTAAAGTTTGAGTGGATCATGACATCACATCCAACTAAGCATAAGTGGTCCCTCTGTATTAACATGTTTAGCGTGAGTCACACGCTAAACTAATTGTATATAAGCCCTCGAAGACCCATTTATAAACTAAGACGTATGATTCCGTCTAAATCAATCAATAAGAATTATCTTTCTCTGATTCTCTTTCATGATAAGTTGTGATCATCGTCCTAGAGATAACTCGATAATCACCAACGGTACCAAAGACTAAGCAATCTACAGATGAAGATCAATAACTGGATCAAGTCGGGAGATAGAACTAAACCATAGAACTGATCATAATATTGTGTAGGTATGTATTTCATATGTATAATTCCCAATACCAAAATATGCATCTACATAAAAGATAGCATCTCACATAGTGGAAAATCTTACTTTAGCAACAAATCTTCCTTATACTCTTACTGAACTAGTTTTACTCTTACTGAACCAGTTTTCATAGACAAAACCGTAGTCCTCTTAGAAAATGATAATAAATGGAAATGATGTATGGTAGTGATACGATTTTGGGGAACCCTATATGTGATAACCGCAATCGCACGGTGTCCAACTAGTAGACATAGGCAAGTATGGGTCGAACTCACATGGAGGGGTGAAAATACTGTAATCAATATCTCTAATAAACTAACCCGAAACAATATTTTTGGATTTTTAGAATTGAAAACGAAATAATAAAATTAAACTAATAAAATAAACTCGCAGAGAGAGCCGGTAACCAGTGTTTATAGTATCCACCACTATTTATATTCAACTACTGAAATGAAACATCATTATGAATATATGTTTATTCTTCGTTCTACTGACATCACCTATTATTTATATTAGAGTCGCAAATATCACTGGTATGCCATAACCTAGAATCCTTAAAGCCGAAGTAACTTTTTGTTCAGGACTATGACCTCCAATATTCAGTGCATCAAACTAATAATTAGATTGAGGTTTTACTCGGCAAACTCTTCAATAATCTTTTTCACCAGATGCTGAGGCATGCAAAATCGACGTTGGAAATCTTGATCAGAATACACACAATTAGGAAGAAAATAATCGTACATCAGCTTCTGGTGGTAAAATTCCCTCACTCGACACGTATATCTTCTTGAGAATACTTCCTGTGGCTCTGGAACTCTAGGTATTTGGCCCGTATGTACGAGCATTAGAGTGTCAAATAGTTTATTATCTTCAACTTCTTCATGGTCAAGTTCTTGCAACCTCCTTTGATGCATTTCTTGATGTAATCTAAAGCGATTCATAAAACATTCCTCTCTTCACTGGATCTCACCATTCATGATTATGAAATTTAATGGTACTCGACACGTATATCTTCTTGAGAATACTTCATGTGGCTCTAGAACTCTAGGTATTTGGCCCGTATGTACGAGCATCAGAGTGTCGAATAGTTTATTATCTTCAACTTCTTCATGGTCAAGTTCTTGCAACCTCCTTTGATGCATTTCTTGATGTAATCTAAAGCGATTCATAAAACATTCCTCTCTTCACTGGATTCCTTAAATAATCGAAGTAATTGGATTCCTTAAATATTTGGACCTCATGAAAACAAAGTCCTAGCAGCAATTGGATTCCTTAAATAATCGAAATTACCCGAATGGTTGCAATCGATATGTGATTCCCCAATCAAACATCAACAGTTGAATTCAATTTTACAAATTTTGCAGGAAATTTCCAAATCAATTTTGAATCTAGTGTTATGTTAGGTGAAATGAAATTTTGATTTTCTTTAAGATGATGAATGGTGATTTTTTTTTTCTCTAAGTGTGAGAGAGAAGAATAAATCAATGGATGGAATTGGTTTTGGTTTACTTTCACTCGATCAAAACCCAAAAGAGTCGATGTAGGGGAGGTGATGAAGTTATCGGCGGCGGAGTGTTCATGTTTTGTTTGTGCAGGAGGTATTTTTGGATTGCTCACAATAATCATTTTATTTTATGGGACACACGCGCAATGCACGTGCTGACTTAACAGTGTAGTGACGGCACATCCATGTTATAGGAGGTTTTACAAATTATGAATTTTAAAAGGGGTTTTGCAAATTAGCTATGTTTTGTGAGGGGAACACAAAATCCCCCTTAAAAAAGGAAAAGGAAGCCCTTGACCTTGCTTGACCCAAGGAATCTTCTGAAGTCTATGATCATTTCAAAAAGAAACGGGTAGGTGTAGGTCAATGGACTTCAGAAGATTCCTTGACCTTGCTTTACCCAAGAAAGAGGAAGTCCTTTCAAGGCGTGAAATTTACCCAAGTTTTCAAACTCTGCAGTACGCTGCTGGTTGTGGTAACACGCCACAGCCTTGCTTAATACATCACATCTATTCTATTATATAAAGGGAACACCCCTTACACTATTCATCTGGTTGTGTTTTGAAAGCCCAAATCAAACATCCAAAAAGGTAAAAATTGAAAGAAATCACGCCAGCAGGCCTTGGTGTTTAAAGGGTCCCATAAGGGTACATCACATGGTAAATAATACGATCACAGATCATCCCATCTAAGATCATCCCATCTAAAAAAATAAAAATCGACATTTTCTAAAATTTCGAGGATACTGCAGATGATATCTTATCGATGTGAAGAGCATCAAAACTTCTGCCCGTCATTGGAAAAAATAAAAATCTGACATTTTCGGAAAATTTCAGGGATACAACTGTGGGGGTACCATATAGGATCGATGAAAATGTACAGTAGTTTATTCTTCTGAATCTCTAACGAGCATAAGGATCATTATCTGGTATTGTCACTAACGACTGCTTGAAAATTTACTAGTACCCGCATACTAAACGAGCGATTTGCTTAATAAATATCCCCTTCAACTTGAGAAATCAAACTTTAATACAAAGTACATATCATTCATGCTACCTAACCATTTAGGCATTGACCTGATGAAGAATCAAACTAGAGGTCCCATTCTTCATAGGATCATCTCGTGTTACAATACCGACATAGAACATGTTTTGAAACCCAATAATAATGCCTACCAAGACCTCCTGCTAATTTCAATGGAATAAACAACATATCAAAATGAAGGGATCAAATCTCATAAAAATCCATCCATTGGATATCAACAAAACAAGAAAATACATTCTAATTGAACGATGACACGAATAAACTGGGAAATGAGTGGAAAAACCCTAGGAAAAAAATCTCACCTTTCCAAATTTGTAACATTCAGATCTAACATGTAAGAACACTTCTTGTAAAGTTCAATTGCCAGAAATCAGATAATGAAATCAAAGAAGTAGGTTTATTAATCAAAACTTAAATAAACATCCCTAAATCTATAGTATCAATGGTATTCTTCTCTTTATGGAACTTGTAAAATCAGAGTGCAAGGAAGCAAGGGTGCTAGTGTGCTACATAAGGATATGCCTAGTTGTGAAATAACATAAGGTTTTGTTGGTAGGTGCCTCTCCGACGAACTATAGTCTTTTTGGAATTCAAATCCGTCACTAGTTATGAACAATTTGTTCTGCTATCAACCATTAACCACGAGAACTTCTAACATTCATTTTTCATAAAAGAAAATTAAAATGTAAATATAACATTCGGTTCCCCTCACATTCAGATAATGAAAATCACTAAGACTAGTAAATATTAGAGAAAATGGGTCATTTGTCCAAAAAAATTTAAAACACGGTTCAAATGGACGAGTAAAAAAAAGTACGGTTGAAATAGCCAAAAAAAATAGCAAGGATGAAACTGGATTCATCCTGGCTTATAGTTGAAAAATAGCAAGGATGAAACTGGATGCATCCTGTGTAAAATAAAAATAAGAAAAAATATTTGAAAATGGACAGATGAAACTGGGTTTACATCCTGCCTATTTTAAATTTTTGTCCATTTAAACAGTATCTTTTTAATTTTTGGCTATTTAAACAGTATCAAAACCTAAGTGTCTTTTTCACCCAGGAATTGTTGATTTTGGTCTTTTTGACCAATTTTGTGTAAATATTAAGTAATTATCAGCATAAAGTAAAATTTTCTGAACATGTTAAGTGAAGTATGAATCATGCTTATCCCATAGTAATTGTGTTTAGTTGTATGATATTCTAACACACACCATCTAAAACTTATATAAGGCATAAGTTGGGTGCAGGAAGTTTGACGGCTGACGAATAGGTGAACTTCCTAGCAAGGATAGATGGAACATTTTTTTTCATGGCGAAATTTTCCTTTCTTCTACCCTGAGATCGGCCTCCTATTCGTATCAATCCCTGTGATTGATTCAGTTTGTATACTCCCTTTTTCGTAATGAAATCCTTAACAACGATCTTGCTGGAATCTAAAACCTTTGAGTTGTCATGGGTTACAAAAGGAAAATCAAAATCCCTGAAGGTTCTGGAACGATATAAGGGTATGAGTAATTGGATTCTTTTACCGTATGATTCAGTTCCTTGGATCCATCAGTCTACTATGGAGGTTGTTGTTTCGTTGCCGGTGAAAGAGCGCAAATGGTCTCGTAGGTTCAATCAAGTTGTGATTCTGATTGAATTGCTCTATAACTCTCATGGTCATTATCTGAAGATTTCTGAAGAAGAGGTGAGACAAGTCATTATGAACTTTGGTACAAATAAGTCTCCGGGACCCGATGGTCTAACTATGGAGTTCTTTAAAGTTTCATGGGATATTCTTAAAGATGACTTTTTTTTTATAGGCTTTTTTAAAAATTTTGATCGGCATTCTTAAAGATGACTTGATGCTGGTTATTAAAGAATTTGAATCCACTGCTACTCTTGATTGGAGGTTGAATTGCACTAACTTGAAGTTGATTCCAAAAATCAGTGGTGCTGTTTCTCTTCAAAATTTTAGACCAATTAATCTCATTGGTGGAGTTTACAAGATTATCTCAAAGCTCCTTACTGAAAGAATGAAGAAAGTAATGCCTACTATCATTTCCAACTTCCAAGGTGCTTTTGTCCAAGAAAGGCGGATAAATGATGGTATCCTTATTGCTGCAGAATTAATAGACTCCGGAATGAAGCAAAATAAGACAGGTTTAGTGTGCAAAGTGGATTTCGAAAAAGCATTTGATAACATTAATTGGAATTGTGTTGATTTGGTTTTGGAAACTTGTGGAGGAGCTGGATTAAATGGTGTTTAACCTATGGTAGATTCTCTATTCTCATAAACGGTGAAGCTTCCAAGTGTTTTAAGAGTCAAAAAGGCATAAGACAGGGAGATCCACTATCTCCCTTTCTCTTCATTATGGTTGCTGAAATTCTATCTGCAATGATTCAGAAGGCTGCTGCGATGAATCTTATTTCTGGTTTCCAAGTAATTCCAAATGGTACAACAATCAATCATCTGCAATCTGCTGATGATTTGATTGTTTTCTTGGATGATACTAAGGAACATGTAACTAATCTTCGAAACATTTTATTTGCTTTTGAGATAGTTGCAGGTCTCAAGGTGATTTTTAGAAAAAGTGCTATATAGTGGGAATTGGAGATAATCACAATGCAGAATTGTGTGCTGCTAGTTTTGGTTGTCAGGTAACCAACTTGCCAATAAATTATTTGGGCATCCCACTTGGTAGCAGATCAAAGACGAAAGCTATTTGGGAGGTGATAATCCGTAAATGTCACCAAAAGGCGAGTACTTGGAAGAGAAGATACTTATCAAAAGGACAAAGATTGATTTTGGTAAATAGTGTTCTGGCAAGCTTGCCTATTTATTATCTTTCTATGTTTCAGATGCCAATGTCGGTTGTTAAGGAAATAGAGAAGATAATGAGAAATTTCATCTGGGGTTCTTCTCAAGCAAACAAGAAAAGAAGTTGGGTAGCTTGGTCCAAATCTACTATTTCAAAATCCATAGGAGGCATTGGAGTTAAGAAACTAAAATTGGTTAATAAGGCCTTGCACTGTAAGTGGGTGTGGAGATATGGTAGAGAAAAGAAGGATCTCTGGAGATCTATCATACATGAGAATTTTGGCGGAAATGCAAACTCTATCTATCCTTCTGCTTATTCTAAATCTCTAAAATACAGCTTATGGGCAGGTATCCTGAAATTTAGAAGGTATGTTGTTCAATATTCTAAGCTAATATTACAGAACGGCGCAAGTATACTTTTTCTTTTCGTCGGATATTTGGGTTGGTGATGTATCTCTAAAAGACAAATATCCCGCAATATATAAACTCTCAAGATCAAAAAAGGCAATAGTTAAGGATATGCTCACTGAGGATGGAGGTTGGAATTTCAATTTCAAGAGGTCCCTAAATGAAACTGAAGTGGGTGAAGTTGCAAACTGTTTAATTTTAATAGGTGACTTATTAGCTGGCATTCTTAGTGCAGAAGAAGAAGATGAGTTAAAATGGAACTTTGGGTCTGAATTTACAGTTGCAAACTGTTCTTCTTCTTAAGATATAGATGGTTTTTTAAGGTTCCCATATAAACAACTGTGGAACCCAAAAATTCCACTGAAAGTTTCTTTTCTTGCTTGGGCACTATGTTACAAAGGAGCACCTACTCTGGACTATCTACTAAAGGCCGGGAAAGTTACTAATAGCTTATGTTTATTGTGTCAGTCTGAACATGAGACAAACAACCATCTTTTCTTGCATTGTTCAGAAACAAGGAAAGTTTGGCACTATTTCTTGGACAGCTTTGGAGCCAATGGGTGTTTGCAGAGGATGTTAAAGCTAATATATGGGAGTGGTCAAACAAAAAGAGCACAAACATTATCAAGAAAATTTGGGGTTTACTCCCTGTTGCGATTTGGTGGACTATATGGACAGAGAGAAACAATAGACTTTATAGGAATCTCGGAAAGGATTCGGACCAACCGATTATTTCTGTCAAATGCACTTTGTTCAATTGGTCTGTGCATACCAATTTGTTTAGTGGTTATTCTTTAAGCACTCTAATATGTAACTGGGATGCACTGGTGAGTGGCAATTAGTCTTTTCTGGCCGCTTTGTAACTCTTATAACTTCTCATCTTTTCCATGAGAGTTATTTTCAATTAATTTGGCCCTTTGCTTTGTCTCAAAAACAAAATCACTAAGCTGAGAAACATTGGTAATTAATTTAAGGGAAAAATGGGAATATGCCCCAAAATCCAGTGTCATCTTGGGGATATGCCCCGACATTCCAGTTCTTGGTAATATGCCCCAGCCGTTTAAGTTTTCATCCGAGGACATTAAGAAGTCAATATATGCACACGCGTGAGCTAACACGTGCGACGAAAAGACATACAGACCCTTCTATTTCATGTGTAAACCACGCGGATACAACCTCGTTTGATTGGGGGGCCATGAATACTAATTGGGGGACTCACCCATTTTATTCCCACCCCAAATTTTTTGGCGGTGTTATAAAATGTAGTGAATATACTATTTTACCCTTGATTAATTTTTTTTTCTTCAAATAACGACTCTCATTAACGACCCTTTTAAAGACAATAACGACCGTCAAGGGTCGTCATAGTCGTATTCAATATCATTACGACCCTTATTAACGACTCTTTTTTAGAGAATAACGACTGTTCAGTAACGACACCTTCAAAAACATTAACGACTGTTTTGAGTCGTCATATACGTAATCAATACTATTACGACCCTTTTAAAAACAATAACGACGCTTTAAAAACAATAACAACCCTTTCAAAGGGTCGTTAGGGAATTGATTATACATATGACGACTCTAAACGATGTACGGTTCCGCCATTAGTAACTCTTCGAAGAAGATAACGACTCTTTTACAGGCAATAACGACTGTTTAGAGTCGTCATTTAAGCACTTCAATACCATGACGACTGTTCAGAGTCGTCATTGAAAGGGTAACGACTGTTTAGAGTCGTCATTTAAACACTTCAATACCATGACGATTTTTCATACAAAATCTGGACAAAAAAAAAAATTGCAAACACAAATTTTGAAAAAAAAAAAAAAAGTTAAACTCTAATTAAGTAAGATTATCACTAACTAATTAAGATCATCACTAATTATATAAGGGTAGATTAGCCATTTAAATTTTTTTGGATAAGGGGTGACTCAAATTAGGTTTTAGTGACCCTTTTTGTCCTCTAGTGGAGGCCCCCAATTAGTATTCATGGCCCCCAATCAAATGAGGGGATACAATCCAACTATCTTCTGCATCGTCTTGTTCCCAGCATTGGCTGCCGATCGAAAAAAAAAAGAAAGAAGATTTATAAGCCAACGGTCCGCGAGTTATAACCCCAAAGGTGTCACTATCCATTCAAAAAAAACCCGCCAAAACAAAAGTAACACAAAAACCCCAAAAAACAAAATTTTGATGAAACCAAAATTTGGTTTCATCATAAAATTTGATGAAACCTCATATAATTTGAGGAAACCAATTTTTGGTTTCATCATAAAATTTGATGAAACCAATTTTGAAATTTGGGGTTTTTGTATCAATTTTTTAAAGTTTGGGGTTTTTATATCAATTTAGTTTAAGATGGAGTTTTAATGAATCCCAACATTTGAGTGGGGTTTTTGTACCACAAGTTTGGTCACCTTGGGTTTTATGACTAGTTTTGATAAGCCAATCCAAAAAAAAAAAAAAAACAGCATCACCTAGTTCAAGATTTGATGAAGGAAGTTTAAATATCTCCATAAATCAATTCAAAATCACCTTACGAAAATCCAATGTAATCTCCTGTTCCTCATCCATTAGCAATAACACCATGATCATGTTCTTTGCCGTAGAATCATTGTCTATGACTAAGGAACAAAAATAAATACGAAAACATCATCTATTCACATTACTTTGGTATTAAACAATTATTATGAAAATCCTCAATTTCATTTAAGAACCCTAATTGCATACGAAAACCCTAAGTTCCGAATGATGAGATCAAACTATTAAAACTACAATTTGACATTATTAACAAGTACCCATTCGTCGTTTTAAGAAGAAATCATTATAAATTCCAACAAAATCTCATTCAATTGCTCTTACAGTTGAAGGATTGTGAGAGCTTCATCATTGTTCTAATCAAATAACTCTCTAAAAGAAAATTAAATATTCTCAATCATGAATCAATTGCAGGGTTATATTTCTCCTTGAAGCTTCAGTATTTTGATCTTGCACCGCCCAATTTACCATTGCAACTGTCTGTACTTACTTGAAAGTTTCGGTCTCTGTTTTTTTTTTCTTCATTTTCTTTGTTCTAATTAAGGAAGCCAAGGACCTGAAGCTAATACGTGGTGAAGTAAGCAGCTAATACGTGGGTGGGCTCTGTTAGATTTACTTGTGTTAGATTACTAGCCGTTCAAATGAATAAGGTCGAATTTGTCATTTTCAGCACCTCGCGAGATCTCAGGTGTCGATATTTTGACTAGTCAATGTTCGATAAATTGACTATATAACTTACTAGGACGAAAATGTTATATTGGGGCATATTACCGAAAATTGGAATCCTGTGACATATCCCCAAGATTACACTGGATTTTGGGGCATATTCCCAATTTTCCCTTAATTTAACACATGGATGTAAGAGCAGTTCCTATGGGATGAACAAACTCAGAGTTTGTTCATTTTGCTCCCACTATGGCATGAACAAACATGAAAAATGGATGTTCAAATCATCAAATATTTGCTTTGAACATTGAGTCAGAACATCTAGCGCGCGTCTGTGGTTAGGACGGGCGACATTCTTACTGACGCGGGCGTCCGTATCTAAAACGCTAGAGTTTCAACACCCAGCGCGCGTCCTCAATTAAAGCGCTAGAGATTTTCCTGATGTCGTCGCGTTCTTTCTAAGAGCGCCCACTGCTCTTCCCATCCCGGCACCATCGTTCCTTTCCTTTCCCTATAAATTCAATTAGTCTACAGACTTAGACTCACACTCACAAATCCTTGGAATTGTCCTCTTGTGATGAACGTTATAGCGTTAAAGCTACTTAGTTAGCTTGGTAATTTGAAGGACTTGAAATGCGGATATGTATGTGGTTATTACATATCTCTGAAAGAATCGAGAGATAGTAGACATTTACAAAAGTAATTGATAGAATTTTTTTGCCCAAATCAAGTAACTCTAAACCACAGAGTGCGTATACAACTAGATAGAACGCTCACTTTTAGATTTAAGCAATCAGGCAGATGTGGAATACCCGTCTAAGTGGCTATTTGATTTGGAGGGGATAAACAAGTAAGTTATTTTTCCTTGCGTATTCACAAGAAAGTCCCTGATTTGGAGTCGTATCTATTTATGTCGATGGTAAAGACATGATGGGTACTCTTGATGTAATAAGACACCTTAAAAGTTATTTGAAATCCGAATTTGAGATGAAAATTCTGGGGAAAGATCGACCGAATACTGAGCTTGTGGTACATTATTTCACCAGTTTGTATAGGTCTAAAATTGTCAGGCAATTTAACAAAGACATGCATCCTGATAGCACTACCATGATTAGTCAAGGTTCAAATGTAAGTAGGTGACCATTTTGTCTAAAGGAAGATGACGAAGATGTGTTGGGAGATGAAATTCCCATATCTAAAATTGTCGTGCAATTTAACAAAGACATGCATCCTGATAGCACTACCATGATTAGTCGAGGTTCAAATGTAAGTAAGTGACCATTTTGTCTAAAGGAAGATGACGAAGATGTGTTGGGAGATGAAATTCCCATATCTAGGTACAATAGACGCATTGTTGTACTTAATATAATAATGTGCTCGATCAAATTTTGCATCCTTAGTGAACTTGTTAGCTAGATATAGCTCAACGCCAAAACAACGTCATTGGAATTGTATAATGAACATAATCATATACTTAAAAGTAACAATTGACATGAATTTGTTTTATCGTTGCAAATACATTAAAAAGAATGCTAATAAAAGTGCAATCCAAAAGTTGTTGATTATGAAGCAACAATAATCTCTTCTCCAACGAAAGTAATCAGGGTCATTACCGATATTCAGTTTCGAAAAGTACATGACTAAATGAACTATCTGGAACAACTCTGAAAGTAATCATGGGGAGATGCCGACATCAGGGGAGGATCCAAGGATATGATGTCAACATATTTTACTTCGAAATTGAAGTTGTGTCGTAATTTTTTCCCTTTCGATCGAGAATAGTTTTTCCCAAAGGGTTTTGTTACTCGACAAGGTTTTTAGCAACACAATACTAAAAACATCAAGTATGTTGAACGTTGAACACATAAAGATCTTGTTGATATTACTGAAAATATCTGAATCAAAGAAATGAAACGCGATAGTCCGTTAAGCAACGTAACTTCCAGAATCAACAACAAGGTCTTATAAACATTCAAGTCATCAAAGTAATGTGTGATAAACTCCTTTTAACTGTATTAGACTAATGAAAATTGTCTGACATCAGGGGGAGCACCTAATGGTGTGTTGAACTCCTTTCCTTTACCGAGGTTACTTTTTCCCACAGGGTTTTGTTGCTCGGCAAAGTTTTTTAATGAGACAACAACAAACACCGGAATTAACTTCCCAACAAACTATTGTCTTTTCCACATGATTTTCTGCCTTAGAAGTTGTGAAGCAACTAATCAACTTCAACGAAGCAAAGTGATCATCTGCAACGGATCACCTTTACTTGCATCGGTCACGTTGTACTCTTTCCCCTTCGTCAAGGTTTTGTCCCACTGGGTTTCCTTGTCAAGGTTTTAATGAGGCAACATATTCGAGTCCAACTATGTTCTAAGTTTGCTTAATATTGTATTCTTTTTCTTTAGTTCAGGTTTTGTCCCTCTCGGGTTTTCCCCGACGAAGTTTTAACGAGGCAATTAACTAAGACTTGTCTGTCTTTAAAGATCGTATTGCATTGTGATGAACTCATGTAAAGTACAAGATTACATGTGAAATACTACATGTGAATAGTTGTACCAAGGTTTTGTCCCACTGGATTTTTTCCTTGTCAAAGTTTTAATGAGACAATTGATTTTGGCACAAGTCATCAAGAAAAGGACAACATTCGAAGCACTTTATGTGAA